>SZWC01002385.1:156021-171926 GCA_023375785.1 Penium margaritaceum
TATCCCTTTTACGCGTGAGGACCGCTAGTCGATCCTCACCCAACGGCCTGCGAGCGAAGCTCACCGGCAAACTGCAAAGTGCTAGGGCAAAGCCCTTGCTCGCCCTCTCAAAATTGGGTTTCCGAACTCGGATAACCCGAGGGCACCTCAACACACTCAAACAGAAAACAAGCCTACAGTTGTCCTAAAAGTTCTGTGAAGGAGGGACTAATCTAGGCTTCTCAAGAGTTGCATCGAAATGTTGCTAAAACCAGGTCAATCATGTGAGAGTAGCCTAGTAGGGAGAGTCAACAGGCCACATGGCCAGGGTGGAGACGGGCACACAAGGGCATGAATCCCGGGATGTTGTGAGGATACGCCGGGATGTCGTGCGCTCACGATGTGTCACCTCCACCCCCGGGACCAACGTGTCCTGCGCACTCATGACCACAAGCAATACATGCACATAGAAATAAACATGCCCCATTGTAAGGGAGTGCAGCAGGCTTGCAACCCAATTGATGTAGTTGAAACAGGAGGGAAGGAGAAGGGAGAGATTTAGTGAGGAAATTTGCTAACTGCGTCTCTCCACTTATGGCACAAAATTGGATGACACCAGCTTCAGGAGCTTCTCGTACGAAGTGGTATGCGCCGTTGATATTCTTGGTGCGTGGATGCAACACACCATCATTGGCAGCAATGCGGCGTGTAGCGGAGTTGTCGCTATACAATGACACAGCATGCACATCAAATCCCAACTCTTGCAACAGGCGTACAAGCCAGATGCCCTCGCATACCGCCTCGCCCAATTCCATGTAATCAGCTTTAGTAATGCTTTGTGCCACCCACTTCTACTTTGCACTGCACCATGACACAGCTGTAACCACCGTGGCTATAGGCTGCACGATCGCGAGCACAATCGTTGTCACACTAGCCATCAAGCATTGGATCCTGAGTCGAAGCAAACACCAGTCCAAGCTCAGCCGTGTCAAGCACAAAACACAGAAGCTTTAGCAAAGCCTTGTGATGTGTGCTGCATGGCTGTTGACTGAACTGGACAAGCACAGTAATAGCACACGCAATATCTAGTCACGTAGTGGTGGCCAAGTATGACAGGCTGCCCGTGATCTGTTGGTACAATGTGGGACCAGTTGCCGGTCCATAGTCTGTTGTCTGTTCATCAAGCAGGTGAGCATTAGACGTCTGGGCTCATGGGTGAATGCTGTGGCAGTAGAAGTTGCACAAGGTGTTCAAATCGCGTGGTCATGTGTGTAATGAACCGTCCTTGATGCAGTGCAAGTGTTCGTGCTGGTCTGTTCCTGACTATGGTCATGCCAAGAAAAATTTGTGCTTCACTCAAATCCGTCATGCGGTAGTGTGCATTGAGCAGTGCTTTGGTTTGTGCTATGAGTCTGGATGTGGGAAAAACGATCAACAAGTCCTCGACGTAGACTGTCATGATGGAATTCACGTGGATGCGGTCCCGAAGTTGGTCTGATAGACTCTATTGGTTCACGTCTACTGGTTTTGGGTGAATCTGAGACTGAGCGTGAGCTTTCTAGTCGCCTCACGCTATGTGAGTAGGAATTTTGAGACTGTCAGCTTGCGAAGGGAATAAAGTCGTTTTGTGTTAGTTTTTTAACATGGACATGATCACAACATCTATAGGGCCAGTCATGAGCTCTCCAACGCATCAAACCGTGCGTGATTCGGTCAAGCGTAACCCAAGTTATGCTTGCCGAAGCGCAGGTCTCACCCACCATAGAAGCCTGACGCCGCCACTCGCTGTGGCGCCTTTGCTCACGTGCGAAGCGCCTTTCCCAAGGCGCAAATCCCATTGCACATGGTGTGGGGGTCCCCTGCACTGTTTTCATGCACCCTACCCACTTTTGGGTCGTGTTTGGTGATGGGGTGTGACGAGGTTCAACCCTGTCCGTGGACCTACAGTCAGAATTTTGACGAAGTCCCCAAGTAACAAAACGTACTACTGAGTTTCGGACGTCGAGCCAGGTTTTTGGCTAACTCCCCCAGTAACAACCTGCACTACTGGATCCTGTGGATGATCCGCTGGATCAGGTGGATCATCCACCGGACGCCTCGACAGGCCTATCGGAGCAATTTCTCCAGATGGTAATTCTGTTACTCGGTCCGGTCGATTATCGACCGGATTTCGAATCGCAGCTGGCTCCCAGAGCCGCTGCGCACACCCCAACTTTGGAAGACCATATCTCCCTTGATACTTGTCCGATTCCGAAGAAACAACTTCCACCGGATTTAGCAACTTGTACAATTTATGAGGCAATCCTCCAATTTAGGATCCAAGCAATCCTTGAGTTGCCAAATCCGCTGGAGCAACGTTAACACTTTCTGACGGCTCGTCGGCGCCTCCCGGCGCCGAACTTGGGCACGCGGAGGGGCAGTTTTCCAACATTCTCCCCCTTGCACCTGCCATGCCCGCTGCTCTTGCTTGCTCTCACTCATCTTCCGCTGTGCCCTCCAGCCCATCATAGCTGGTAATCCCAAGTCCGGCCACGCTCATCGCGTGTCGGTCTGTGGGTTGTGCTTTGGTCAAGCAATCCGCAAGCATGTTGTGCGTGCTGTAGTGTTGCAGCACCACCTGCCCCTTCTCGACCATGTCCCGTGCGTAGTGACAACGCATGTTGATGTGCTTCGTCCTCCTGTGCTGCGTTGGGTTGTTGGTCAGCGAGATGGAACTGGTATTGTCCTCTTGCACCACCGTAGGCTCCAGCTGCGGCACGCCCAGCTCCCCCAGCAACCTGCGGAGCCACACCACCTCCTTAACCGCCTCGGCCAGCGCGATGTACTCCGCTTCCACTGTGGAGGTGACAACGCAGTCTTGCTTCCTGCTGCACCACGAGACCGCTGCACCAGCGAGGAAGAACACGTATCCGGGTGTGGACTTCCGCTTGTCCACATCGCTAGCGTAGTCTGCATCCGTGTAGTAGACCAGATGCAAGGGGTCCGCCCGCCCCTTGCCGTTGAACCTCAGGCGCACGTGCCGCGTCGCCTGCAGGTAGCGGAGGATGCGCTTGATCGCCTGCCAGTGTAGTGGTCCTGGATTGGCCACATACCTGCTCGCTTGGCCCACCGCATAGGCCAGGTCTGGTCGAGTCGCCACCATGGCATACATGAGGCTGCCCACCGCCGATTGGTAAGGCACCCTTGCCATATCCTCCCGCTCTTCTTTTGTTTGCGGCGTCATTGCCGCACTTAGTTCACAGGTTATGGAGACAGGACTACACACTGGTTTGCAGTCCTCCATGCCGTACCGCTTCAGCACCTCGGCCACGTATTTGGCCTGCCCCAGCTCAAGCGTGCGCGCCCTCCGGTTCCGCGTAATGCTCACCCCAAGGTAGAACTCCAGCTCCCCCATGTCCGACATCTAGAACCTACTGCTCAGCTGCACTTTCAGCTGCTGTAGGCTCGGCAGGTCTGAGGAGCACAAGATCAGATCGTCCACGAAGAGTGCGACAATCTGATGGAGCTTCTTGCTGCGCCGCACGTACACACTGTGATCCGCCTCACATCGCTTGAAACCGAGTTGTGCCATGAAGCTGTCCATCTGTTGGTACCAGCATCGGGGCGATTGCTATAGCCCGTACAAGGACTTCCGCAGCTTGCACACCTTGCCCTCCGGCGCCTCCACCCCCTCCGGCACCTCCATGTAGATTTCCTTGTCGATGATGCCATTGAGGAAGGTCGTCTTTATGTCCATTTGGTGGAGCTCCATGTCCTCCGCGGCCGCCACCGCAAGGATCGCCCGGATGCTTGTGAACTTGGCGACGGGGGCAAACGTCTCATCGTAGTGTTTGCCCTTACGCTGTGCGTACCCCTTCGCCACGAGCCGCGCCTTGTACTTGTCAACCACTCCTTCCTTCGTGAACTTGGTCTTGAAGATCCACCCGGAGCCGATGACCTTGGCGTCTTTCGGCTTGTCAACCAGCTGCCACGTGTTGTTTTCAGCAATGGACGCCAGCTCCAACTTGATGGCGGCGTCCCACTGCTCCCCCTCGGGCCGCGCAAGCGCCTCTTGCACGGTCGTCGGTTCTGTTGGTGCAGTCAGCATGCACCGTGTCATGCCGATCCATCAACCGGTGCCTGCGTTGAAACGCTTCCCTGCTCTCCGCTGCCTCCCGCTGCGGCGCGGTAGTCTTGGCGGCGTCTCGTCGCTCTGCTGCGATCCTTCCGACTCAGCCCGCTCTGGTGAATCATCAACCGGACGGCTCCCCGAGGATCCCTCCCGTTCCGGTGAACCATCAAGCGGACGGGCGGTGCGTCCGGAGTATTTTTCTCCGACGCCCGACGCGAACTCTGCCGGGAGTGCGCGCTTCGACACCCGCGGTGCCTCCTTCGACGGATCATTCCGCCGGATCTCCAGCCCAGCTGCATCGTTGTCGGAGTCCTCCGCGTCGGCTGCTGCACCTGCTACACCGCTGCGCTCCGACGCCGCATCATCGACCTCCGCGTCCGCCAGCTCCTCCTCGTAGTCAAGGAGCTGGAACCACTCCCCCTGTTTTGGAGTGTTCCTGACGCTCATGTCGTTGCTGCTGCTGCTGAAGCTTTGTTGCTTGTCAAACTCGACGTCACGGCTGCGGATGATCTCTTGCGTGTGCGGGTCCTAGAGCCGGTACCCCTTTTGTGCACTCTCGTAGCCGAGGAACAAGCACGGCTTCGCCCGCGGTTCCAGCTTGCTGTCGCGTCGTTGCGCCGCCTGCACCATCGTGTGCGCCTTGTACCCGAACACATTCAGGTGCACCACGTTTGGCTTGCGCCCGCTCCAAACCTCCTGCGGTGTCTTCCAGCCGTCCTTGCCCTTCAGCACCGTTTTTGGGGTGAGGGTAATGATGTAGCTCGCTGTACGCACAGCCTCTGTCCAGAACCCTTGCAGTAACCCCGCATCCACAAGCATGGTCTGCACCATGTTGAGCAGCGTCTGGTTCGCCCGCTCTGCCACTCCGTTGGACTGTGGCGAGTACGGCGTAGTGAATTCCTACTTGATGCCTTGTTGCTTCATCCACCCGTTGCAGCCCACGTACTCTCCGCCATTGTCGCTGCGTAGCGCTCTGACCTTCCGGCTAGTCTGCCTCTCCACCGCTCCAACGTACTCCTTCAGTCGTTCCAGGACCTCGCCTTTCCGCTTCATGAAGTACACGTAGATTTTTCTGCTGCAGTCGTCAATGAAGGTGATGAAGAATCCCAAGCCGTTGTTTGATGGCATTTTGAACGGTCCGCACAAGTCGTTGTGTACGACCTCCAGCAGGTCCTTTGCACGAGCCTCGTTCTCATTGAACGGCTTGCACCGCGCCTTGCCCAAAATGCAAGGTTCGCACTTTTCGTGCACTATTGCATCTGCTGCCACGTGTACACCGTCGATGACAAGGCCACGCACCATGTCGCGCTTTGCCATCGCCTTGACGGTTGCGGGCGCCGAATGCCCCAACCGCTGGTGCCAGAGCTCCAGATCAGTGCTTCCTCCCTTGGCCATGTTGACGACGCGCTTCTGCGAACCTGCTACATCGGATGTCGCGTGGACCACCTTGGTCTCCACGATGTAGACACTGCCCTCGCACTTCGCCTCCAGCACAACCTCGCCGTCGCCGTCGATCCGCACCACTGTGCCTTTCCTGCGGAAGAGCACCTCATATCCCTTGTCCGTCAAGTGGCTAACACTCAGGATGTCAGCCAGGCCGGGGACGTGCTGCACATCACGAATTGTGCACAGCTCCTTCTTACCGCCCACCACGACTTCCACCTCCACGTCGCCTTGGCCGGGCGCCGGCTCGACTTTGTCATTCGCGACCACCATTGACTTGGAGGACTTCTCGTAGGTGACGAGCCCCACCTTCTCGACTTGGGTGTGCTCCTCGGCCTCGGAATCCAGGCACCGCCTGTTGGCCTTCTTGAGGAAGTGGTTCTTGTTGCCGTTGAAGAGCGACCTACCCTTGCTGTTTTTGCCGCCGGTCTTCGCCTCCTCCGGGCACTCACGGGCACAATGGCCCTCTTTGTCGCAATTGCGGCAAGCACCTTTCTTGGCGCCCTTCTTACCGCTGCCCTTTCCGCCACTTCCTCGGCCTCCGCTTCCGCCACCCCGCGTTTTGGTGACAATGGCTGATGAGGAAGGCGAGGACTCCCAGCAGCTCCGTCGTTGCATCTCATTGCGGATGTACTCTGCGACCGCGCCATAGGTGCGCTTGTCCTCCGACCATCCTCCAAGGACAGTGATGAGTGGGCCCCAACTGTCAGGTAGGGCAATGAGGAGAGCCATCGCTTGCAACTGCGTGTCAATCTTCCACCCCACGTCATTTCATTGTGAGGCAAGCGACTCGATCTGCTGCATGGCGGAGATGACATCATCTCCCTCCTCGGTTCTCACCGTAAGGAGTCACTTCATTGCGAAGATTTTATTCGCCAACGACTTGGATTGGTGGATTGCGCAGAGCTTTTGCCAAGCTTCGGCTACTAGCTTGCATCCTTGGAAGTAGCCCCACTGCGACTCGGCCGTCCCGGACACCAGGAGCATGAGCGCCTCCGTGTTCTTCTTTTCAAAGGCCTGCTTCTCCGCAACCATAGCAGTCGCCTCTGTGAGCACCTCCTTTCCCAACATGACATCCAGCAGCCCCTTATGCGAGAGGTGCACTTCGAACTGCCACCTCCATAGCCCAAATCCCGGGCCGCCCGCATACTTCTGAATGGTTTGCGTCTCCTTCTGCGCCATGTGCACAGCTGCTACTCCAACGAGTACTCAGAACTTCACGGCGACGTCCAAGATGACAATCCCGTGCGCTGCGGAAGACGTGAACGTTGGACGGTATCAGACCAGTGGGCCCATAACCCTTTGTCAGGATGGAATCCACGTGGATGTGGTCCCGACGTTGGTCTGATTGACTCTATTGGTTCACGTCTACTGGTTTTGGGCGAATTTGAGACTGAGCGTGAGCTTTCTGGTCGCCTCACGCTATGTGAGTAGGAATTTAGAGATAGACCGTTTGCGAAGGGAATAATATCGTTTACGTTAGTTTTTTAACATGGACATGATCACAACATTTATAGGGCTAGTCATGAGCTCTCCAACGCACCAAACCATGTGTGATTTGGTCAAGCGTAGCCCAAGTTATGCTTGTCGAAGCGCAGGTCTAACCCACCATAGAAGCCTAACGCCGCCACTCGCCGAGGCGCCTTCGTTCACGTGCGAAGCGCCTTTCCCAAGGCGCATATCCCATTGCACATGGTGTGGGGGTCCCCTGCACTGTTTCCATGCACCCTACCCACTTTTGGGTCGTGTTTGGTGATGGGGTGTGATGAGGTTCGAAACCTGTCCGCGGACCTGTAGTCAGAATTTTGACCGTCCCCGAGTAACAAAACATACTAGTGAGTTTCGGACGTCGAGCCAGGATTTTGCCTAAGTCCCTCAGTAACAACCTGCACTACTCGATCCGGTGGATGATCCACCTAATCAGGCGGATCATCCACCGGACGCCTTGGCAGGCCTATTGGAGCATTTTCTCCAGATGGTATTTTTGTTACTAGGTCCGGTCGATTATCAACCGGATTTCGAGTCGCAGCCGGCTCCCAGAGCCGCTGCGCATACCCCAACTTTGGAAGCCCATATCTCCCTCGATACTTGTCCGATTCCGGTGAAACAACTTCCGCCGGATTCAGCGACTTGTCAAATGTTATGGGCAATCCTCCATTTTAGGATCCTAGCAGTCTCTGAGTTACCAGATCCGCCAGAGCGGCGTTTCCACTTTCTGGCGGCTCGTCGGCGCCTCCTGGCGCCGCACTTGGGCATGTGGAGGGGCAATTTTTCAACATTCTCCCCCTTGCACCTGCCATGCCGGCTGCTCCTGCTTGCTCTCACTCATCTTCCACTGCCCCCTCCAGCCCATCATAGCTGGTCATCCCAATTGCGGCCACGCTCATCGTGTGCCGGTCTGCGGGTTGCGCCTTGGTCAAGCAATCCGCAAGCATGTTGTGCGTGCTGCAGTGCTGCGGCACCACCTGCCCCTTCTTGACCATGTCCCGTGCGTAGTGATAATGCACGTCGATGTGCTTTGTCTTCCTGTGCTGCGTCAGGTTGTTGGTCAGCGAGATGGAGCCGGTGTTGTCCTCTTGCACCACCGTATGCTCCAACTGCGGCACGTCCAGCTCCCCCAGCAACCTGCGGAGCCACACCGCCTCCTTGACCGCCTCGGCAAGCGCGATGTACTCTGCTTCCACTGTGGAGGTGGCGATGCAATCCTGCTTCCTGCTACACCACGAGACCGCTGCACCAGCGAGGAAGAACACGTATCCGGATGTGGACGTCCGCTTGTCCACATCGCCAACGTAGTCTGCATCCGTGTAGCAGACCAGACGCAAGGGGTACGCCCGCCCCTTGCCGTCGAACCTCAGGCGCGCATGACGCGTCCCCTGCAGGTAGCGGAGGATGCGCTTGACCGCCTGCCTGTGTAGTGGCCCTGAATCGGCCACATACCTGCTCACTTGGCCCACCACGTAGGCCAGGTCCGGTCGAGTCGCCACCATGGCGTACACGAGGCTGCCCACCGCCAATTGGTATGGCACCCTTGCCATGTGTTCCCGCTCTTCTTTTGTTTGCGGCGCCATTGCCGCACTTAGTTCACTGGTCGTGGAGACAGGACTGCACACTGGTTTGCAGTCCTCCATGCCATACCGCTTCAGCACCTCGGCCACGTATTTGGCCTGCCCCAGCTCAAGTGTGCACGCCCTCCGGTTCCGCGTAATGCTCACCCCGAGGTAGAGCTCCAGCTCCCCCATGTCCGACATCTGGAACCTGCTGCTCAGCTGCTCTTTCAGCTGTTGTAGGCTTGGCAGGTCTGAGGAGCACAAGATCAGATCGTCCACGTAGAGTGCGACAATCTGATGGTGCTTCTTGCTACGCCGCACGTACACACTGTGATCCGCCTCACAGCGCTTGAAGCCGAGTTGTGCCATGAAGCTGTCCATCTGTTGGTACCAGCATCGGGGCGATTGTTTTTGCCCGTACAAGGACTTTCGCAGCTTGCACACCTTCCCCGCCGGCGCCTCCATCCCCTCCAACACCTCCATGTAGATTTCTTTGTCGATGATGCCATTGAGGAAGGCCGTCTTTACGTCCATTTGATGGAGCTCCATGTCCTTCGCGGCCGCCACCACAAGGATCGACCGGATGCTTGTAAACTTGGCGACAGGGGCAAACGTCTCATCGTAGTGTTCGCCCTTACGTTGTGCGTACCCCTTCGACACGAGCCGCGCCTTGTACTTGTGAACCACTCCTTCCTTCGTGAACTTGGTCTTGAAGACCCACTTGGAGCCGATGACCTTGGCATCTTTCGGCCTGTCAACCAGCTGCCACGTGTCGTTTTCTACAATGGACGCCAACTTCGACTTGATGGTGGCGTCCCACTGCTTTCCCTCGGGCTGCGCAAGCGCCTCTTGCACGGTCGTCGGTTCCATTGATGCAGCCAGCATGCACCGCGTCATGCTGATCCATTGACCGTCGCCTACGTCGAAACGCTTTCCCGCTCTCCGCTGCCTCCGGTTGCGTCGCGACAGTCTTGGCGACGTCTTGTCGCTCTTTTGCGATCCTTCCGACTCTGCCCGCTCCGGTGAATCATCGACTAGACGGCTTCTCGAGGGTTCTTCCCGCTCCGGTGAGCCATCAACCGGACGGGCGGAGCGTCCGGAGGATTTTTCTCTGACGCCCGACGCGAACTCCGCCGAGAGTGCGCGCTTCGGCACCTGCGGTGCCTCCTTCGACGGATCATTCTGCCGGATCTCCAGCCCAGATGCATCGTCGTCAGAGTCTTCCGCGTTGGCTGCTGCACCTGCTGTACCGCCGCGCTCCGACGCTGCATCATCGACCTCCGCGTCCGCCGGCTCCTCCTAATAGTCAAGGAGCTGGAACCACTCCCCCTGTTTTGGAGTGTTCCTGACGCTCATGCCGTTGCTACTGCTGCTGAAGCTCTGTTGCTTGTCGAACTCGACGTCACGGCTGCTAATGATCTCTTGCGTGCGGGGGTCACAAAGCCGGTACGTCTTTTGCGCACTCTCGTAGTGGAGGAACAAGCATGGCTTTGCCCGCGGTTCCAGGTTGGTGTTGCGTCGTTGCGCCGCCTGCACCATCGCGTGCGCCTTGCACCCAAACACCTTTATGTGCGCCACGTTTGGCTTGCGCCCGCTCCAAACCTCCTGCAGCGTCTTCCAGCTGCCCTTGCCCTTCTGCACCGCTGTTGGGATGAGGTTGATGGTGTAGCTTGCTGTACGCACAGCCTCTGCCCAGAACCCTCGCGACAACCCCGCATCCACGAGCATGGTCCGCACCATGTTGAGCAGCGTCTGGTTCGCCCACTCCGCCAATCCGTTGGACTGTGGCGAGTACGGCGTAGTGAATTCCCACTTGATGTCTTGCTGCTTCATCCAGCCGCTGCAGCCCACGTACTCTCCGCCATTGTCACTTCGTAGCGCTCTGACCTTCCAGACAGTCTGCCTCTCCACCGCTGCGATGTACTCCTTCATCCGGTCCAGGACCTTGCCCTTCCGCTTCATGAAGTACACGTAGAGTTTTCTGCTGCAGTCGTCAATGAAAGTGACAAAGTATCTGAAGCCGCCGTTTGACGGTGTTTTGAACGGTCCGCACACGTCGTTGTGCACGACCTCCAGCAGGTCCTTTGCGCGAGCCTCGTTCTCGTTGAACGGCTTGCGCCGCACCTTACCCAAAATGCAAGGCTCACACTTTTTGTGCGCTGTTGCATCTGCTGCCGCGTCTGCACAATCGATGACGAGGCCGCGCACCATGTCGCGCTTCGCCATCTCCTTAACAGTTGCGGGCGCCAAATACCCCAACCGTCGGTGCCAGAGCTCCAGATCAGTGCTTCCTCCCTTGGCCATGTTGACGACACGCTCTTGCGAGTCCGCTGCATCCGATGCCGCGAGGACCACCTTGGTCTCCACAATGTAGAGACCGCCCTCGCGCTTTGCCTCCAGCACGACCTCGCCGTCACCGTCGATGCGCACCACTGTGCCTTTCCTGTGGAAGAGCACCTCATATCCCTTGTGTGTCCAGCGGCTAACACTCAGGATGTCAGCCAGGCCGGGGACGTGCTGCACATCACGGATTGTGCATAGCTCCTTCTTACCGTCCACCACGACTTCCACCTCCACGTTGCCTTGGCCAGCCGCCGGCTCGACTTTGTCGTTCGCGACCACCATTGACTTGGAGGAATTCTCGTAGGCGACGAACCCCACCTTCTTGACTTGGGTGTGCACCTCGGCCCCGGAATCTAGGCACCGCCTGTTGGCCTTCTTGAGGAAGTGGTTCTTGTTGCCGTTGAGGAGAGACCTGCCTTTGCTATTTTTGCCGCCGGTCTTCGCCTCCTCTGGGCACTCACGAGCCCAATGGCCCTCTTTGCCGCAATTGCGGCATGCACCTTTCTTGGCGCCCTTCTTGCCGCCGCCCTTTCCGCCACTTCCTCGGCCCTCGCTTCTGCCACCCCGCATTTTGGTGACAAGGGCTGATGAGGAAGACGAGGACTCCCCGCAGCTCCCTTGCTGCGCCTCGTTGCGGATGTACTCTACGACCGCGCCATAGGTGAGCTTGTCCTCCAACCATCCTCCGAGAACGGTGATGAGAGGATCCCAACTGTCAGGTAGGGCCATGAGGAGGGCCATCGCCTGCAACTGCGTGTCAATCTTCCACCAAACATCGTTGCATTGCGAGGCGAGCAACTCGATCTGCTGCATGGCGGAGATGACATCATCTCCCTCCTCGATTCTCACCGTGAGGAGTCGCTTCATCGCAAAGATTTTGTTCGCGAGCGACTTGGATTGGTGGATGGTGCAGAGCTTTTGCCAAGCTTCAACTGCCAGCTTGCAGCCTTGGAAGTAGCCCCACTGCGACTCGGCCGTCCCGGACACCAGGAGCATGAGCGCCTCCGTGTTGTTCTTTTCAAAGGCCTGCCTCTCCGCGTCCGTAGCGGTCGCCTCTGTGAGCACCTCCTTTCCCAGCATGACGTCCAGCAGCCCCTTATGCAAGAGGTGCAGCTCGAGCTGCCACCTCCATAGCCCAAAGCCCGGGCCACCCGCATAGTTCTGAATGGGCTGCATCTTTTTCTGCGCCATGCGCGCAGCTGCTACTCCGACGAGTTCTTAGAACTACACGGCGACGTCCAAGATGAGGATCCCGTGCGCTGCGGAAGACGTGAACGTTGGAGGGTATCAGACCTGTGGGCCCATAACCCTTTGTCAGGATGCGATCCGTGTGGACGTGGTCCTGACGCTGGTCCGATAGACTCTAGTGGTTCACGTCTACTGTTTTGGGCGAATCTGAGACTGAGCGTGAGCTTTCTGGTCGCCTCACGCTACTTGAGTAGGAATTTAGAGACAGTCAGTTTGAGAAGGGAATAACGTCGTTTTGCATTAGCTTTTGAACATTTATAGGGCTATTCATGAGCTTTCCAACGCATCAAATTGCACACGATTTGGCCAAGCGTAGCTCAAGTTATGCTTGCCGAAGCGTAGGTCTCACCCACCACAGAAGCCTGACGCCGCTACTCGCCGTGGCGCCTTCGTTCACGTGCGAAGCACCTTTCCCAAGGCGCATATCCCATTGCACATGGTGTGGGGGTGCCCTGCACTGTTTCCATGCACCCTACCCACTTTTGGGTCGTGTTTGGTGATGGGGTGTGACGAGGTTCGAAACCTGTCCGCGGACCTGTAGTCAGAATTTTGACAAAGTTCCCGAGTAAGAAAACGTACTATTGAGTTTCGGAGGTCGAGCCAGGATTTTGGCTAAGTCCCTCAGTAACAACCTGTACTACTGGATCCGGTGGATGATCCATCTGATCAGGCGGATCATCCACCGGACGCCTTGGCAAGCGTATCGGACCATTTTCTCCAGATGGTGTTTTTGTTACTCGGTCCGGTCAATTATCGACCGGATTTCGAGTCGCAGCCGGCTCCCAGAGCCGCTGCGCATACCCCAACTTTGGAAGCCCATATCTCCCTCGATACTTGTCTGATTCCGGTGAAACATCTTCCGCCGGATTCAACGACTCGTCAAATATTATGGGCAATCCTCCATTTGAGGATCCGAGCAGTCTCTGAGTCGCCAGATCCGCCAGAGCGGCGTTTCCAATTTCTGGTGGCTTGTCGGCGCCTCCCGGCGCCGCACTTGGGCATGCGGAGGGGCAATTTTTCAACAGTCTGCCACCGTCTCCACCTCGATTTTCTTTGTTGGGTTCGATGCCATTGCTGCAGAACTCAGTGCACAATGTAAAATATGAAAGGCAATGCTGCAGGGCACGTGACATCCACCTGTTACATTTCAGAGGTTGCTATTCGATTCCATGACTAGGTTTCAGTTACTGTCCTCGTTTCTTGCTCAACGTATGCTTGAATACCTCAACAGAACTGAAATTCACCAATGGATGTGCATGAACAATAAGCATCATCAACTCTCCTGTTATCCAATAGGCCGGAAATTTAAGGCTATATACAATTCATACAGAAATCAACTACTCTCCCGTTATCAAACACGCACTTTCTCCGCCCTTACCGCTTTCTCTTGTGACCCATAGAAGCGCCGGCATACGCAGTGGGGGCAACCAGAGCAAGGATCAGGGTAGGGGCAGGTGAAGGGACGGCGACGCCACCAGCCCCGGCGAGTGCACGAGCACGAATACGAGCACTGAAACGACGTGGACGAGCAAGGGCAAAGGACGGGGCAGGGCCAGGGACAGGGGTAGGGACTGGAGCAGGTGCAGGAGGAGCAGGGGCAGAGACATGGGGAGTAAGAGGTGCAGGGGCAGGAGCAGGAGCCGGAGCACGGGCAGGAGCAGGAGCAGGACCAGGAGCAAGAGCCGGAGCACGCGCAGGAGCAGGAGCAGGAGCAGGAGCAGACAGCTGCTTGTTAACGGCGGATGCCCACCGCATCAGCAGGGTTGCCAGCAGCCGCTGACGATCCGCTCCCGCACAAGCAGAGCACGGGACAGGGGTAGGGGCAGGGGCAGGAGCAGGGGCACCCGCAAGAGCAGGGGCAAGGGCAGGAGCATGAGCAGGAGTAGGGGCAGGATCAGGGGCAAGGGCAGAGGCAGGAGCAGGAGCAGGAGCAGGAGCAGGGGCAGGAGCAGGAGCGGGGGCAGGGGCAGGGGCTGGAGCAGGAGCAGGAGCTGGGGCAGGTGCAGGGGCAGGGTCAGGAGCAGGGGCAGGAGCAGGGGGAAGAGGGCCACCGCCCGGACCACCATCTGCTACTCGCAGAGACCTTTGGTGGATTCTCTCCGGTGTTCCATCGAAGTGCGGGAGGCAGACATGTGGCGCAGGGGCAGGAACAGCAGCGGGTGGCGGTCGAGGAACCTCGCCAGCTTCGGCGGAAAGACTACCAGGGTTACCAGCTGAAACCAGCATCAGGGTTAGGGTCATCATCAGGAGTCACAGACGCTGGCATCAGCCCGTCCATCAGAACAGGGAGACTGGTGTCTGAGACACTCGCTGCAAAACGGGACACAAGTGCTATTCGTGATTCAGAAGAACAATGAGAGCAGGAGAACACGCCACAACAGGTGCAGTAGCATGTGCAGGTAGGCTGGACACTCACTGACCCTTGCCGGTGCGGCGGCGGCAACTCCTTGCAGCGGAGCCAGCGAGTTCTTGCAGCGGCGGCGGCGATATCTTGCAGCGGCGGCAAGGACCACTTCTTGCAGGGGCCGCAGCGACGCCTTCTTGGAGCGGCCTCTTGCCTTAGCGTTCGCAGCGTCGGCAACTCCTTGCAGCGGCACCGGCGAGTTCTTGCGGCGGCGGCGGCGATTTCTTGCAGTGGAGGCAAGGAGACTTCTCGCGCCTCCTTGCGCCGGGAGCAATGTGTTGCAGTGGACGACTTCTTTGTAAGTCCGTAGATAACGGACCAATGATATGTGTGAGCAAAAGCATGAACTGTCGAGGGCCAGCATCAGCCAGGGCTGCGGAGATTGTGCAAGAAGACCCCAGCGCCGGTGGGCCTAGACGCTTCAGCGTCGCTACGCAAAATGAACAAAAGTGAGCATAAAAAAACAAGACATTGAGCTCATGAAGATTTACCCCCCAATTCCGATGCATGAGGCCGGACGGACCGCCCCTAAGGTTTTCAGTCAAATATGCGGTCCGTTCTTGTCATGTAACGCGATGCGTATATCAACCTCGTTCGCTAGACTAGCTGACAAACTTCAATACACAACACATCAGTGGAACTCGGTTACCGACGAGAAGGTTTTCCTAGAAATGTAGCTGTCATGGAGCACATTTCCCTTGATTTTTCGGAAGAACTATGAGCGACGTTACAATTAACAAGAGCTAGAGCCTCGTTTCGAAATGATTTGGTTTCGGTACTCTTCCTGTTTCTAACCGCGTCCATATCCCGGAAGAACTATCTGTAATTGTTTGCAGTTGTTCTGTCGGCTACAGAACAAGGAGCAACGACAAAAGGATGATTTCACATGCCAGCCCAGGTCGGCAGTCACCCAGCATGCAGGCCGCATGCATATCGAAAGCCATCGATGGTCGGTCCATACGAAGCATGCAGATGATTTCACAATCGACAGTCCATAACTTGAACGAAAGAGAGAGATGCTGCAAAAACATGGACAACGTTAAGGAAATGATCTGTTCATAACACAATGCGTTGCCTCATCCAGATATTCCGGGAACTGTGAAAGGTTTTTTTCGTGTGAAATGGAATGCATTTTTGGATATTCCGATTTTCTTCACATGACTCGTTGCCTATATACACCATACTTTGATCCCATGCACGCTGCTCCACACACACACACATACACACACACACACACACACACACACACACACACACACACACACACACACACACACACACACACACACACAAACACACACACACACACACACACACACACACACAC
>SZWC01002385.1:186032-200848 GCA_023375785.1 Penium margaritaceum
GATCAAGCAATCGTAATCATCCATAGGACAAGTATGGAACTCCATGTCACACACCAACTCACCCATGTGGACCTTGTGCCTGACGAGAGGCTTGCTGCACTCCACCACTCCGGACACTTGCCGTGCCTTGGCCGACATACCTGGTTGCCATGCAAGCTCCAACCTTGTCTCCGCCCTGTCATTGAAGAAGCTATCGCTCGTGCCGTCGTCCAGCAGACCGTGTAAATTCCTCCGACCCTTGAAACTGCCCTGTGGAATCTCAAGAACGACCTCTAGGATGATCCCTGGTAGCTGCCAGGTCTCACCCTCGTTCTGCATCAGTACTTGAGGCAGCTACTTGATTGGCAAAAGCCTTTTGTGGCCGGTGCTGTCCCTTGTAGACAAAAGACTTGTAGTAGTAGGTTGTCCCCTCCTCACTGCTGCCGCCAGTTTCCCTGCTGTGCCTTGCGATCGGGGCGGTCCCGCTTGCGATGACCCTCCTCACCACAAGCCCAACACTTGCTTCTCGGTCCCTGCTGCCCCCCCAAGTCCCAAAGCCTGGCTTGGATTGCATCCATATTTATGGGCACAGCTTGACCAGGCTTCTTCACCCGTGGTTGTGCTGAGTAGCTGTTTGGGCGCGCATTGAAGCTTATCGCATCGACGCGCTCCGCCACCAAAACCAGCTCTACAAAGGTCCGCAATCTGAGCACCGCGATTTCACATTGGACATGCGCCTTCAGGCCTCATGGTAGCGATCATATGCATCTGCATCCTAGAGGTCGACGATCTGCGCTGCCAAAGCCATGAAGTGTGTGGTGTAGTCCTGGACCGATCCGCCTTGCTTGACATGTGTGATTTTGTCACGTGTGACTCGGCTGCCGTTGAGGAGGTTGAAACATGCTTGGAGCATCGTCACAAACTGCTCCCACGTCTCTGGCTTCTCTGTCAATGCCTGCGCACCAAGATGCGCTTCCTGCCCAAGCAACAAATTCAACAATGGCTGAAGTTGTTGTCCGGCCCCTAGCCCGTCCGACAACACAACGGTGTTCCGTTGGCACCATGCCAACAACCACTGTAGCACCATTTCCCAGGATAGGGTGGGATTATAGTCCAGCATCAGCCTCTGCTGACGCGTCTTCTCGTGCTCACTAGAGTTCTCTCAGTTACCAGCTCCTGGGGACCATTTTGTTGGTGATTCCATCCTTACTTGTGCAAGGCTCGGTTACACAGGATGTATGTTTTTGCACCTGGTGCTTTTCTCGGTTTGTCATTAGGATAGTTGAGCAGCTCATACAAATATTGGGTTTTAGCCATCAATTGTTTGGTAGCTTGCAGCTAGGTTCTTCTATTTCTTCACCGGTTGGTTGGACTTCTATGCTTCCACTCTCACTTTTGGGCAATGGTACACTCCTACACTTGTGTTGTTTGTTTTAAATCACTTAAATTGTACATTGTTTCAAGCAAATCTTTGTTCTTTCTCTACCGTTTCAATTACCGTCTGCCACGTAGACTTCCTCACAACATATCCTCCCACATAGTACGTTGCTAAGAGGGCTTTTTTGTTGGTTTTTGTGGCTTCCATCCCTCACAAGCGACGACCGTGGTCGTTATTCGTATATCCTGCACTGGTAGAATGAAGCAGCAGTATTGGGGAGCACAATGACATGATCCCTGCTGCATACGCAGCTGGCGCCGGAGCACCGACGAGTGGTGGCTCCATGCACTAGCAGCTGCCAGATGGGTGCTTGAACATCCTGAGTGCTTGCCTGGGTCCTTTCCGGTATTTCTGCAGATGCTAGAGTTTTCTCGGTAGACTGGCTCGCGAGCCCGGTTTGCATGTATTGTATTTTCTGTCCACCGATCGATGCCGGACTTGTGCGTGTGACCAGTCATAGCGTTCGGCTCAAGATTCCACATCTCTAGGCTCAGACAGTGATGCGTTTGGATACCTGTGCGCAGGTTCATGCCCAGAACAGTGGTTTTGGGCCGATCTTAGGACAAACTGAAACTGCGCGTGCGTCACTTGCCGTGAACCGCGGCAGGTATTTATGTGGTGTTCTTGTCAGCTGTCATTTCTCTCTGTATGTGTTTCATTTATGGAAGCACATTTGACTCTGCTTGTGTCGCCTAGCCAATCCCTTGCCGTTTTGCGTCCAACCTATGTTGACACCGCGAGGTGACTGAGCGCTGACGCCTTGTCAGTGGCAAGCATGCTAGGAAGCTTCCTGGCAATCTCATTTTGGTATTAGAGCAATTGAGCCACAGCTCGATGTGCTGTGCAATAGAGACATAGCAGCAGCAACAGCAGTGAATGGCAGCAGTGGCAGCCACCCATAACAACAGCAGCAGGAGATCCTCGAGGGACCCACCATGACTATGTTGCAGCGGAGTGGTGGACGTAGCGGAGACAGTGGCGGCAGCAAGCAACAGCAGCCGTAGCAAAAGTAACCGTAGTAGTAGCAACGGTGGGAGGCACCTGCAGCAGCAGCAGCTATGGGCAGCAGGCGTAGTAGCAGAAGTAGCAAGAGCAGCTGCAGCCGTAGCGGTGGAGGCCAGCAGCCACACTAGAACCCGCAGCAGCTGCTACAGTGGCGAGCAGCTGTAGCAGCCACGGCGGAGGGCAGCAGCCTCAGCAGCAGCCGCAGGAGTAGCTCTGGCTGCGAGTAGCTGCAGCTTTGACGGCAAACAGCTGCAGCTATGACGGCTGCGAGCAAGTACACCAGCAGCGGCGGGGGGGGGGGNAGTGGCAGCGACGGGTAGCATCCGTAGCAGCAGCAGTGGCAACTGGCAGCTGCAACAGTAGCAGCGGCGGGCAGCAACCGCAGCAGCAGCAGCGGCAGCGAGCAGCTACAGTACCGGCGGTGAGCAATAGCAACATCTTTATTCCCTCACAAGTCTCCATTGTTTCCACAAATGCTTCAGTCACCTGTCGTTCAGCCTTCTACCGTTTTTGGCTGCAATTTTTGTTGCTAGCTGCGAAGCACAGGTTCCAGAGGCTGTTGAGTGATAGGAGAGAGTGACGCCCAGTGCAACTGACGTAGGACAACATGAAGAGCCATTCATGCAATTGCCTGCTGCCGCAGCCTGCTGCTACTGCTGCTACCCGAAGTGTTGTGCTCCCTCAATGTTCAACTCTCACTTTCCTCCACTGANCGAACAGAGTTGGACACTAGGCTCCATGTGATGAAAATGTTGCCTTCACATGGAACATCAACTGCAGAAGATTTCAGTCAGAAACTTCTTGAAGTAGACCACGCAGTGAATCAGTAAACAGAAAAGCTACACCGCAGGTTGGGACAGCAGCGTTGTTGATGCAGCGTGCGGGCTTCCACGCTCATTGCTTAAGTCTGCTACCCCCTCAGTCTGCCACTCTAGAGTCTAAGTCTGGATGCTTTGGGTTTGTTACTCAAAAACGCGCGCGCCAGTGTTAGTGCGAGAAAGCAGCTATAAACTGAAAGTGACTGATTAGGAATGAAGAAATGAGCAACAATGGGAGACCCCTCAAAGTTCTAGCTTCCCCCTAGCTCTGTAGAGCTTGTTACTTAGCTAACCAGCCAATGCAAAAATAGACCTAGACCTATTTTCAGGCAGGCAGGGTTTTCTCGGTGAGCCCTGTCAGACGGCCGACAGCCCAAAACCCGGGCGTCGTCCGTTTTGCCTGAAAACTGAACCATACCATAACACCGACGCCGCAAACGCAGTCGAGCGGTCAGAAACAGCTGGAAAAACAGCAGCAAAGAGTTATGGCTGCCCGGACCCAGGCAGTGCCTACGATGGTCCATGATGCCAAACGGTGTCATGCAACATGAGACATGGACCCTAGGCAGAGCATGACGCTGCAGATGCAATGGTACGGTCAGATTTTGCGTCTGACGCATGCAGACAGTATCTGCGGTGGCAGTGACTGTCCGTGGCCCGATTGCCAAGGATGCCTGCCGATGGAAATGAGCACGTTGCTGCATGGAGAAGGCTCAAGCAAACTGCGTGTAGGCCTTAGCGTGCGTTGACTCCACCGGACGACACTCCAACAGTGTCGAGTCTCTTTGTTAGTCATCTGCACGCCCATGTACACAAGCCGAGAGGACACAACAGAGCACAATGAGAGATACAAAAAAACCAACACTCCCCCATGACTCATAGGCCTAGTGCACATGGGCGGGCTGTACCACATTCAATTGACAGACTCCCCCAGGACAGACAGAGATGCAGGCCAGAACAAGGAGTGCAGCTCACGGACATATGCCAACTGAACTCACAGCCTTCTTGAACGAGTCGCGCTTCAGCGCCTTGGTCAAGAAGTCAGCCAGCCGTCTTGCTGTCTCAACCCACACAATGTTGATGTTGTTTTCATGCAAGAATGAACGCACATAGTGATACTCAATATTTATGTGCTTTGTGCGTGTGTGATGTACGCCGTCATTATCGGCGATGGCGATGGCACTCTCATTGTCACAATGCAACGTGATGGATGCGACAGTTGACGGAACTCAGACAACAGACGACGCAGCCACACCCTCTCACAAGCACCTGAACCAAGGGCTATGTACTCAGCCTCAGTAGTGTTGCATGCAATGCACCCCTGCTTGCCACTGCGCCGGGAAACAGCCGTGCCGCCTATCAGAAAGATCCAGCCTGTGCGACTCTTGCCGTCTGGACTGCCGGCCTAGTCACTGTCGGTGTAATCCACCACGACAATAGATGGCTGGCGGCAAAACATGAGACCTCGCCGAGGAGTCGAGACGACATAGTGCAATACTCAGATTGCAGCTTCAAAGTGGAGGTGACGCGACTCCTGAGAGATCTGAGCCAAGAGGTTGACGGCGAACGCGATGTCTGGATGCGTCGTCGTCGCCAGAAACATCAGTTACCCGATGACTTGCAGATACGTGGTCACGTCAACTGGCTTCACCACAATGGCTGGATCATGAATCTTCAGCTTCACCTGGCCATCAGGTGACATGGGTGAAGACGCGCTCGGCACGAGGGGCAAGTCCCCAGCGAAGCGAGCCGACAGAGTCTGTACATTGGCGGCCTGATGGACGTGCAGGATGACCAGGGAGTGATCATGCTCAAGCTCCATGCCCAGGAAGACTCGGGCAGACCAAAGATCCTTCATCTGGTATGTAGTTTGCAACAGATCCTTGACACGCTACATGACAGCCATGTCTAGCAACGTAATGAGGAGGCTGTCGACACAGACCAGTACAGCGGCGCAGGTCTGGCCTCGTAGGTTGACGAACAGTGCGGGGTCAGCGATACTACGCAGGAGGCCGCCGCGGAGGAGCGTGCTGCTGATCTCCTGGTTCCAACAGCCAGGCGACTACTTCCGACCATAGAGGGCCTTCCGTAGGCGCCAAAATCTCCCAGTGCTGTCATCGAAGCCTAGGGGCTGCACCATGTAGAGCTCCTCGCCCTCCAGTGAGCCATGGAGGAAAGCGTTGCTCACGTCCATCTGATGCAGCTCCTACCCGTGTTGGGCAACCAGGCTCAAGAGCGCCCGGCTGGTGGAGAATCGACCAACAAGGGCAAAGATCTGGTCGTAATCAACCCCAAGGACCGGAGCAAACCCCTTGGCTGTGAGGCGGACCTCGTACTTTTCCAAGGACCCGTCCGGCTTCCATTTGCGCCGGAAGACCCACTAGGTACCAATGGCCTTCCGACCTGAAGGGAGATGGACGAGGTCATACACGTGGTGCTGTCGGATAGCAGCGAGCCCGTCGGCACAGAAAGCATGCCAGTGTGGGGCCTTAAGAGAGGCTCGAGCCTTGTGTAGGTTGGCTGGGTCTTCTAGGCGTGGTGTGGAGCGGACTGCGAGAGTGTGTGCATCTCGAGGTCCAGGTGGGATGTGCTCAAGTGCAGCCATGAGAGCATGCCGATGCTTGTGATGGAGCATGGCATAGCCCGGTGTAGAGCCTAGGTGGTGGTCTGCAATGATGGCTGAAGTCGTCAGGCCAAGGGCCTTGGTGCCAGCGTCCCCACTCACGATCGTAGGAGTGGAAGAGACACCTGGAGTGACAAGGGGCCAAGGCGCCATAGGGCGCAAAACGGTGGTCTGGATGCTGATTGACGGCCTGAGTCAAAGGCTGCCACCTTGGCCACGCGTGTACTACGGTGGAGAAAGAGATAGCAATGAGTCCGATGGGGGTGCTGACGCAGAGGGAGCAGCGGACGCGACTGGGACTGCCGACACGGAGGGACGAGCAGGCGTGACTAGGGTTGCCGGTGCGAAGGGGCGAGCAGGTACGCCTGGGGCTGCCGGTCCGGAGGGGCCGGCGAGCGCGACTCGGGCTGCCAGCCCGGAAGGGCCAGCGGGCATGTCTGCGACGGCAAGCCTGGAGGGGCCAACACGTAGGACTGGTGCTATTGGCACGGAGGGGTTGGCGGACGCGACTGGGGCTGCCGGCCCAGAGGGGTCAGCGGATGCGACTGGGGCTGCCGGCCCGGAGAAGCCAGTGGATGCGCGTGGGGCTGCCGGCCCGGAGGGGCCAGCGGACGCGACTGGGGCTACCAGCCCGAGGGGTCAGCGGACGCGACTGGGGCTAGCAGCCCGGAGGGGCCAGCGGATGCGACTAGGGCTGCCGGCCTGGAGGGGTCAGCGGATGCGCCTGGGGCTGTTGGCCTAGAGGGGCCAGCGGACGCGACTGGGGCGGCAGGCCTGGAGGGGCCAACGGGCACAACTGGTGTTGCCGGCGCGGATGGGCCAGCGGACACGACAGGGACTACTACCCCATAGGGGCCAACAGACGCGATTGGGGCTACCAGTCCGGAGGGACCAAGTGATGTGCCTCCCGTAAGCGGAAGTAAGGAGGACGGACTCACCACTCCCCCACGTGACGGGAGGGACACGAATGAGCCAAAGCGGACGAGATCAGAGGAAAACATTTCCTCGAAGAAGAGGGCATCGCGTGACTCGACAATGCAGTGTTGGGAGGAATCCGAGAAGCGCAGGCCTTGGACTGATGAGATACACCGAGAAAGGTGCAAGGACGCCCGCGAGGGGCGAGCTTGTTGCCCTGCTGCATGGCGGGCAGCCACACAATGGCCACGCAGCGCCAGACACGAGCGGGACGGAGGTCAGCTCGCTAACCGCACCAGTGCTGGTAAGGCGTGGACTTGTAAGGAAGGTGTCCGTGGGGAATCTGGTTCCAGACGCACGTCATGTAGGCCATGGCTTCAAAAAAGAAGCCATTGGAGGGACGAGACACAATCCGCATGGTGTGAAGAGCGTCAGCCATGGTACGGTTCCACCGCTCGGAGACGTCGTTTTTGGCGGGCGTGTAAGGCGCTGACGTCTCATGGTGGATGCCGCGAGAGACGAGAAAAGTCGTGGTCTCACCCATGTACTCATCACCGCGATCGGAGCAAAAGCGGCAAAGGGATCAACCACACTCATACTCTACAAGGACAAGCTATTCCCGAATGGCGGGAGCAAAATCTCTTTTCTGCCAAAGGTAGAAGACCTAGCGATAGCGAGAGTAGTCATCAGTGAGGGTGAGGACATAGGGTCCATGCTCACTGAAAGACTCGGTGGGGAGAGGACCCATGACATCGGAATGGACCAGGTCTAGAGGGGCGGCTACCCGATAGAAAGACTGAGGGTATGTGGACCGTTGCATCTTGCCCTGAGTGCAATCAATGCACTCCGTGGGACACGGCAGACGGAAAGTGTCCAGGTCAAGGCCTTTGGCCGGCTGGGTGCGCAGCATGCTATCCACGGCAGCAAAGTGGACGTGGCAAAGGCGACGGTTCAAGAGATGTGTATTGTTAATCCTCCGTATATATTTTTCCTCTCTGATGTGGACATGAGTGCGTAGGGCATGCTGATTCAGAGAGTGGAGGCAGCGCACACTGAGACTACACACCGAATCCTCCCTCGGCGACCTCTGGGGTCGCCAGTGCGCTTGCCTCCCTCTCGTAGCATTGCCTCTGATTCGCTCTCTGTGCCAGCTGTGGCAACAACGTTGGATTCTAGTGAAACCTATAATTGTTCTCACACTACATGGTTGCAAAACCTCGGGAACCTAGGTTAGGTCTAGAATAGTTAGGGGCATACTGTGTGTTTCGTTGTGTTTTCGTGGACTGGGGCAGTCAGCCCTTTTTGCATGTCACGCGAAGGCTTTGCCCTCGCTCGAGCAGGTTGCGCCGGCGAACTTCGCTCGCCAGCCGACGGGTGAGTCTTGCTTCACCAGACTCACCCCCTCGACCTCTTCTTTGTATGAGCTCGACACTTGGGTATCTTTTTTTAGCACGGAGACCATGGCCGCCATGCAAACCCGACTCTACCATACTCGTTTCTCAACCAAAACAAGCAAGACAAGTTGCCTTTGAATCGCGTGACTCTCTAGATGTATTTTGCGAAGAGAGCATGGCAGTGACAAACACATGGCCTGTGGCGGCGAATAGAGAGGGGACGGAAGGAGAGGAGGACAGACGGGACACGTACCACAGGTTGCCACTAGCGGTGGTGTGAAAAATGACAAGACCGGATGGATGCAATGACACAGTACCAATACCACGCGAGTGCAAAACATCCATGCTCATGCGGTCAAGGGCAGTAACGGCCAGGAGGCTGAGCTGAAGATCGGGGACGAAGAGGACATCGGTCACAAAGACATCACCGGCAGGACCACAAAAACAAACGACGCCATCGCCGCAGACGAGTAACACCTGTCCGGAACCCCTCCGGACGCCGGACACATCACCAACAGGACCAAGCACATTGAAGGCCTCGCGAGAGGCCGTCATGTGATGCGTGGCCCCGGAGTCGATGATCTAGGTCTCGGCAGGATCCTAGACCGGGGTCGCCAGATTGCTAACAATCACGTGGCCGCAAGCAAGAGATGCGGACGTGGTGGAGGGCGGCGCAAACCGAGACTCCCAATTATCAAGCCATGCAACGTTGTCCTGGGAGGGGGTAGAGGGGGTCATTGGAGACGACGAGACCGACGAGGAAGGACACGACCGCAGCTCAGTCTCAATCATGCAGGGGAAAGTAGACGACCAGACAATGACGCCACTTGCACTTCCCTGGGGGGGAGGGCGAGGCAGGCCGAGCTGGGGCGAGATGAACTGCTCCAGCCGACGCTCACGGGTGGACGGTCAGGGAGTGTAGACGAGGTGCAAAGTGACAGCGCTGGAGCGTGGATAGGGGAAGGATTGCACCGGTGATGGGAATGGAGAGCCGACGGCTGCGGATGCTGCTGCTGCAGAGCTGGCGTCGACGCGACCGGTGCGGTTGTCGGAGTGGAACCGCTAGACGGAGTCGAGGCATCGAGTCCGGTGACCGCTACGGTGGCAGAGGCGAGACGGCGCTCACGTTGGCAATGCATGGTGGCAATGACGTGCGCCTCATCCGTCGGTAGCGGGCAAGTGTACCACCCGTGCCCTGGCTGGCCACAGTTGTGACAGATCGAGCCACCACCACTAGACCCAATCGGCTGTTGCTGGTGCTGTTGCCGAGGGCCCTTGCCCTTCTTGCCCTTGCGCTTCTTCTTCACTGACAATGAGGGCCGCCATGGTAGAGAGGACGTATTGGGAGTAGTGAACGAAGACGTCGGCGTACGCGCCGGTGGCACCGCGCTTGATGGTAAGAAGCACGGCCAGAGGGGGTGGAGCAGAGGTACCTAGGCGACGGAGGATTTCCTCAGCCCGCTGCCAGTAGGAGGTGACCATCTCAGTCTCCCCCATGTGCAAGGAGTTGAACTCCCGCAGTAGGTGGCTGGTCTCAGCCTTGTTGGATAGGCGAAGGGGACAGGTGAGGATGTGCCATGGGGCCGTAGGGTCTAGTGTCCCGCAGGAGGTGAAGTCGCCTACGAAGGGCTCTAGGGCCAGGCATGAAGCTAGAGCAGTAACTGGAACAAGGGTACGTACAGCACGACCAGCGTCATAGACCTGGTCGGCCTGGGTGAAGTCGTACGGAAGGGGGTAATACGCCCACAAGCCCTCACCCTGTGCCCAAATGCGGAAACTGAGTTCCCCGATCCGGAACTGTTCGCCGGCCTGAAGCGGTAGGGGCGGGGTCTCAAAGTCCTTGGCCTTTGGCCTGTGTTCGGCACCCAGAGTAGGGCCAAGGACAGAAGTCACTGTCTGCAGCTGGCGCTGAATCTGCTGCTGTGCCAAGTAATGCGTGGCAGTAGACACAGCGGGGCTCGCGTGCCTAGGTGGAAGGAACGGGGGAAGAGCAACAGTGTGAGTTTGTGATGCCAATGGTAGCAATGCTGCAAGTTGTTGCGTCAGTGCGGCAAGCTACTGTTGAATAGCAGCAAGGGGGTCGAAGGCGCCAGCGACGGAGCTTGTAGACTGCTGTTGCTACTGTTGCTACTCTTACTGTTGCTGCTGTTGCTACTCTTACTGTTGCTACTGGTGCTGCTACTCCTGCTGCTACTATTGTTGCTGCTACTGCTGCTGGTGGTGGTGCTGCTGCTACTGCTATTGCAGCTACTTCTGTTACCATTGCTACAGCTGCTGCAAGAAAAGGGGGCTCGGGGTCCCCCCAACAAAGGAGGACCCCTACCCACTCGGGCTGTTAGCCATGGTGGGTTGTGTTGCCCCCCTTTTTTTCTTTCTTTTTTCTTTTGTGTGCTACTGATGTTAGTAGTGACGTCAGCCTGGAACGGCTGATGTTAGCAGGTTCTACTTTGTATCTGCAGAGTTGCTACTGTAAAAGTGTTTCCCATCTCCCTTTTTTTGTTCATGACATCAGCAGTGATGTTAGTAGCAACCATTGCTAAAGCCGCTACTATGGTAGCTGCAAGGCAGCTGCTATTGTTGCTGTAGTTGCTGCTACTGCCGCTACTACTGACCTACTGTTTTAGTAGCTGCGGCGGCTATTGCTGCTCCGGTCATTGGTGCAACAACGGCTATTGCAGCTGCTGCAGTTGCTGTTGCTGCTGTTGTTATTGCTTCTACCGCTACGACTGCGGCTGCTGTTGTAGTAGCAACTGCTATTGGTGCTGTTGTTCCTGCTGTCGTTCCTACCGCTGCTGCTGTTATTGCTGCTGCTGCTGCTGCTGTTGCTGCGTGCTTCTGGCTGCTACAGTGGCTATGGCGGTGGCGGCAGCCGTTACAGTGCTACTAGCGGGATGGGGGGTATTTTTCTGATTTTTATTCCTTTTTCTTCTTCGTTCGCCTCAACGGGCTCGCTGCTCGTTGTGAGCAGCGAGTTGCAACCAGCTAGCTTGCTGCTCGCTGCTAGCAGCTTGTTGCTTGCTACGAGCAGCGGGTTGCGGGCAGCTGCGGCTGCTGCTTCTGCTGGCCGCCGTTGCAGCCGCTACTGTTAGCTGCTGTTGGCCGCTGCCGACTGCTGCTCGCTCCTACTGCTTGCTCCTGCTGCTGCTATTGCTGGTACTACCCACTACAACTGCTGCTCGCTCCTATTGCTATAGTTGTGAGCTACTCCTCTGGGCTGCTATTGTTGCTTGCTACTACAAGCTGCTGCTATTGCTGCGAGCTGCTACTACTGCCAGCTGCTATTACTGCATGAGCTGCTGGTGGCTGCTGGTACCATTACTTGCTACAGCTGCAAGCTACTGTTGCTGCTACAGGCTGCTGCTGCCAGTCACTGCACTTGGATGACATCACCACGTGCGTTGTTGCCAGCAGGCGCCTGACGCAGCCCGCCGCTCACCTCATTGCGTCACGCGTGGGGGTCAGTGCTGCCGGAAAAAAACCGGCAGCATTTCCCCTGGCCCAGTGGCCGTGGGAAAAAATCTCACGCCGCCACCAGGCAGGTCAATACTGTCGGAAAACATCCGGTAGAATTTCCCCTGTACTCGCACGTATGGGAATCCACTTGCGTAGTCAAGCACCTGTACGCCAGTCGTCGTCTGCTGCTGCTACGTTCTGGCTCTGATACCAAAATGGAAAGGCTAGGCAACCGGTTGGGGCAGCGGCGTTGTTGATGCAGCATGCGGGCTTCCACGCTCGTTTCTTAAGTCTGGTGCCCACTCAGTCTATCGCTCTAGAGTCTAAGTCTGGATGCTTTGGGTTTGTTACTCAATAACGCGCGCACCAATGCTAGCGCCAGAAAGCAGCTGAAAACTGAAAGCGACTGATTAGGAATGAAGAAATGAGCAACAATGGGAGACCCCTCCAAGTTCTAGATCCCCCCCAGTTCTGTAGAGCTTGTTTCTTAGCTAACCAGCCAATCAAAAAATAGACCTAGACCTGTTTTCAGGTAGGCAGGGTTTTCTCGGTGAGCCCTACCAGACGGCAGACAGCCCAAAACCTGGGTGTCGTTGGTTTTGCCTGAAAACTAGACCATTCTATGATACCAGCGCTGCAAATGCAGTCGTGCGGTTAGAAAGAGCAAGAAAAATATCAGCAAAGAGTTATGGCTGCCCGAACCCAGGCAGTGCCTACGATGGTTCATGATGCCAAACGGTGTCACGCAACATGAGACATGGACCCTAGGCAGAGTATGATGCTGTAGACGCAATGGTGGAATCAGATCTAGCATCTGACGCGTGCAGACAGTATCTGCGGTGGCAGTGACCGCCGGCGGCCCGACCGCCAAGGAGGCCTGCCGATGGAGCTGAGCATGTTGGCGCAGGGAGGAGGCTCCAGCGAACTGCGTGTAGGCCTCAGCGCGCGTCGGCTCCACCAGACGACACTCCAGCAGCGTCGAGTCTCATCATCAGTCATGTGCACCGCAATGTACACAAGCCGGGAAGACACAACAGAGTACAATGAGAGATGCAAAAAAACCAACATCAGTTCCTCAAAGATTCTTGAAGAACACATTGAACACTGAAGGAACCAAGAGGATGTATCATTGCACACAAAATCTATGGGATTACAGTTTTTTTGGATTACAGCCGTCAACTTGCTTATCCCTAAGATATATCCCATGCACTGCAAGGAATGTGTCCTGCAAGTACAGTGTATGGAGTAGATCTGGCAACAAGAAAGGGTACTCTGTTGAGGTCAATCATTTGGTTCCATCCTTAACTTGATGTGCAGGAATGCCACTAATGTGGCAGATAAACAAGTCCAGGGAACACACAAAAGCATGCAGTTCTGTACATGAACCCGTAGGGCAATTGTTAATGGCTGAGCTACTGCCATGGGTTGTGATCTGGAGAGGATAACTCGGAGCTGGACGGGGACGACGGCATGAACCCCTCTCCCACGTCGTCATCACTACAGGACAAAGATGCTGATGTGGAATGCCGCTTTGGCCCACCTCTCGTTGTACCATAGGCTGCTACTGCTGTACACAAATGCTTGCGATCGCAATCCCCACCATCATCACCAACGTCATGGTCAGCAACTGTCGCAGTCCCTGTCTGTGCGCTTTGCTCGCCCTCCTCACCATGCACACCCTTCTCCACATCAACATCATCTGCATCTTGAACCAGCTGCTTCTGCTTCCCTCCACCATTGTCCGTCCCCTGCGTCAACTGCGGCAGTCTTTCGTACCCAAGCTTGCCGTTCCCACCAACCCAACCGCTGCCTGCGCTGCTATAGCAACTTTGACGGTGATGGCTGCAGCGCATTGCTACAAACAGCAGCCCAGTGAAGGGCAGCTGCGCCGCAGCCAGCCAGTTGAACTGCAGATTGGCCATCGCCTTCGCTCTGTGCTCCCACTCCTCGCCCTCGCACGCCACGTGATGGCCTGGCACAATGTGGCACTGCAGCGCGATGCCACCTGGTGTAAAAATAGACACCGCAGTCTGCACGAATAGTAGCCCTTGCAGCGACATGGCGGACGATCGAACAAGAGGCAGCAAGAACTGGTGCGGCCATGCCACCTCAAGAAGCGTGCATGCAAGAGCGATGGCGATGGGGACTCGGAGAAGTGTGTGGTACTGCCCTTCCACGCCCATGTGGTCGCCAGAGTGGAAGAAGAAGAGAAGGTACTCCTGAGCCAGCNAGACAAGCCAAGGTAAGGCAAGACAAGCCAAGGTAAGGCAAGACAAGCCAAGGTAAGGCAAGACAAGCCAAGGTAAGGCAAGACAAGCCAAGGTAAGGCAAGACAAGCCGAGGTGAGGCAAGACAAGCCAAGGTAAGGCAAGACAAGCCAAGGTAAGGCAAGACAAGCCGAGGTAAGGCAAGACAAGCCAAGGTAAGGCAAGTGAAACCAAAGTATGGCAAGTCAAACCAAAGTATGGCAAGTCAAACCAAAGTAAGGCAAGTCGAACCAAAGTAAGGCAAGTCAAACCAAAGTATGGCAAGTCAAACCAAAGTATGGCAAGTCAAACCAAAGTATGGCAAGTCAAACCAAAGTAAGGCACGTCAAACCAAAGTAAGGCAAATCAAAAAACCAAAGTATGGCAAGTCAAACCAACGCATAGCAAGTCAAATCAACGTAAGGCACGTCAAACCACAGTATGGCAAGTCAAACCAATATAAGGCAAGTCGAACCAAGTAGGGCAAGTCAAACCAAGGTAAGGGAAGGATGCACAAGCCAAGAATGAAAGACACTGCAAGTCAAAGTGAGGTGAAGGGAGGCAATTGCAGACCACAACGGTAGAAGGGTCAACTGTATGAATGGCCGGGGAGGAGTGGAGAAGGAGGAGGAGCAATGCAGAGTGTCCGTCTGCCGGCTGAGGTCGAGCGTGATGCGGCAGGGTAAGGTAGGGGAATGCAAGGCAAAGCAAGGTGAGGAGAGGCCAGGAAAAATGAGGGCAGCACAAAGTAATGCAAGGCAATGCAAGGCAAGGTGAGACCAGGCGAGGCAACGCGGGGGGAGGCGATGTGAGACTGAACAATGTGAGACTGAACTATGTGAGACTGAACTATGTGAGACTGAACTATGTGAGACTGAACTATGTGAGACTGAACTATGTGAGACTGAACTATGTGAGACTGAACTATGTGAGACTGAACTATGT
>SZWC01002386.1:11653-29356 GCA_023375785.1 Penium margaritaceum
CACTCTGACCGTGGCTGACTCGTGTTATGATCCGTAGACGTTAAAGTCACTTGGTAAACATTGTGGTCATGGTCAGTGGCACATGCAAACTTTGTCAATGCATTACGCACACTATCCACACCGAGCCACCAGTATTCCACCTTCTTTGCACCTGTAAGATCATGCATAGTACATCTGCATTGTTATTGGACACTCTGACCGTGGCTAACTCGTGTTATGATCAATAGAAGTAAAAGTCACTTGGATACATTTGTGGTCATGGTCAGTGGCACATGCCAACTTTGTCAAGGCATTGCACACAATAGCCACACCGAGCCACCAGTATTCTACCTTGTTTGTACCTGTAAGGTCATGCCCCGTATATCTGCACTAAAATTGGACAATATGACCGTGGCTGACTCGTGTTACGATTCATAGCCGTTTAATGTACTTGGTAAACTTTGTGGTCATGGCAGTGGCACATGCCAACTTTGTCAAGGCATTGCGCACAAAAGCCGTGCCAAGCCACCGGTTTTTTACCTTGTTTATACCTTCAAGGTCATGCATAGTAGATGTACGCTGTGATTGGGCACTCTGATCGTGGCTGACTCGTGTTACAATTCGTAGAGGTTAAAGTCACTTGGTAAACTTTTGTAGTCATGGTCAGTGGCACATGCCAACTTTGTCAAGGCATTGCGCACAAAAGCCACACCGAGCCACAAGTATTCTACCTTTTTTTAACCTGCAAGATCATGCATAGTACATCTGCACTGTGATTGGACACTCTGACCGTGGCTGACTGGTGTTATGATGAATAGAAGTAAAAGTCACTTGGATATATCTGTGGTCAAGGTCGGTGGCACATGCCAACTTTGTCAATGCATCGCGCAGAATAGCCAAACTAAGCCACTAGTATTCTACCTTGTTTACACCCACATGATCATGCCTAGTTTATCTGAATTGTGATTCGATACTCTGACCGTGGCTGACTCGTGTTATGATCAACAGAAGTAAAAGTCACTTGGATACATTTGTGGTCATTGTCAGTGGCACATGCCAACTTTGTCAAGGCATTGAGCAAAACGGCCACACAGAGCCACTAGTATTCTACCTATTTCGTACCTACAAGATCATGCCCAGTATATCTGCACTGTGATTGGACACTATGACCGTGGCTGACTCGTGTTATGATTTATAGCCGTTTAATGTACTTGGAAATCTTTGTGGTCATGGTCAGTGGCACAAGGCATTGCGCACAATCGCCGTGCCAAGCCACCGGTTTTTTACCTTGTTTTACCTGCAGGGTCATGCATTTTAGATGTGCACTGTGGTTTGGCACTCTGACCGTGGCTGACTCGTGTTATGATCCGTAGACGTTAAAGAAACTTAGTAAACATTGTGGTCATGGTCAGTGGCACATGCAAACTTTGTCAAGGCATTACGCACAATAGCCACACCGAGCCACCAGTATTCTACCCTGTTTGCAACTGTAAGATCATGCCTAGTACATCTGCATTGTTACTGGACACTCTGACCGTGGCTGACTCGTGTTATGATCAATAGAAGTGAAAGTCACTTGGATACATTTGTGGTCATGGTCAGTGGCACATGTCAACTGAGTCAAGGCATTGTGCACAATAGCCACAGGGAGCCACCTGTATTGTACCTTGTTTATACGTGTAAGGTCATGCCCAGCATATCTGCACTGTGATTGGACACTCTGACCGTGGCTGACTCGTGTTATGATTCATAGCCGTTTAAAGTACTTTGTAAACTTTGTGGCCATGGTCAGTGGCACATGCCAACTTTGTCAAGGCATTGCGCACAATAGCCATGCCAAGCCACCGGTTTTTTACGTTGTTTATACCTGCAAGGTCATGCCTAGTACATCTGGACTGTGATTGGACACTCTGACTGTGGCTGACCCGTGTTACAATTCATAGACTTTAAAGTCACTTGGTAAACTTTGTGGTCATGGTCAGTGGCACATGCCAACTTTGTCAAGGCATTGCGCACAATAGCGACACCAAGCCACCAGTATTCTACCTTGTTTGCACCTGCAAGATCATGCCTAGTATATCTGCACTGTGATTGGACACTCTGACCGTGGCTGACTCGTGTTATGATCAATAGAAGTAAAATTCACTTAGGATACATGGTCAGTGGCACATGCCAACTTTGTGAAGGCATTGCGTACAATAGCCACACCAAGCCACCTGTATTTTACCTTGTTAATACCTGTAAGGTCATGCCCAGTATATCTGCACTGTGATTGGACACTCTGACCGTGACTGACTCGTGTTATGATTCATAGCCGTTAAAGGTACTTGGTACACTTTGTGGTCATGGTCTGTGGCACATGCCAATTTTGTCAAGGCATTGCGCACAATAGCCGTGCCAAGCCACCGGTTTTTTTAACTTGTTTAGACCTGCAAGGTCATGCATATTAGATGTGCACTGTGATTGGGCACTCTGACCGTGGCTGGTTTTTGTTACGATTCGTGAAGTTAAAGTCACTTGGAAAACTTTGTGGCCGTAGTCAGTTGCACTACCAACTTTGTCAAGGCATTGCGCACAATAGCCACACTGAGCCACCAGTATTCTACCTTGTTTGCACCTGTAAGATCATGCCTAGTACATATGCATTGTGATAGGACACTCTGACCGTGGCTGACTCGTGCTATGATGAATAGAATTGAAAGTCACTTGGATACATTTGTGGTCAGGGTCAGTGGCACATGCCAACTTTGTCAAGGCATTGCACACAATAGCCACACCAAGCCACCAGTATTCTACCTTGTTTGTACCTGTAAGGTCATGCCCAGTATATCTGCATTGAAATTGGACACTCTGACCGTGGCTGACTCGTGTTATGATTCATAGCCGTGTAATGTACTTGGTAAACTTTGTGGTCATGGCAGTGGCACATGCCAACTTTGTCAAGGCATTGCGCACAATAGTCGTGCCAAGCCACCAGGTTTTTACCTTGTTTATACATGCAAGGTCATGCATACTATATGTACGCTGTGATAGGGCACTCTGATGGTGGCTGACTCGTGTTACGATTCGTAGAGGTTAAAGTCACTTGGTCAACTTTGTAGTCATGGTCAGNCAGTGGCACATGCCAACTTTGTCAAGGCATTGCGCACAATAGCCACACGGACCCACCTATATTGTACCTTGTTTATACGTGTAAGTGTCAGAAATGAAGCCTTGACAAGAGAAAGAAAACCTCGCTCTCAATAACGGTTCAAGTCCAGCGACTGAGCCACCTTGACTAACGGCTCTCTGGTCAGGCGACCGTTCGGACCCGTCAGCCAAGTTATCCCCTAATAAAGTGACACCTGTCACCCACGTCCGGCTAGTGGAAAGAAGCCGTTGCCTTGCTCATTTGTCATGTTCTGTCCTTTTTTACCAAGGATGTTCATTCCTTCGAGATAACCAGAACAGTTCTGCACATCCTGTTCCCCTTTGGTTCCGCGGCTTCGCCGCCGTGTCTTCGCCCTGCTCGTCCCTCGCATTTCCTGTCCTCGCCACCTCTCAATGTTTCGCTTCGTCACTCTCGCTCCTTTGCTCAGTTCCCACACTCCCCCAACCATCACTCTCTCCACAAGCACTCTCTCTTTCACATCAAGCTGTCTACCTCGGCTACCTCGCTTCTCAGGCTCTACCTGCTCTCGGGACTAACTCCTCGGACCGCTCTCGCTTGTGTCACTCTGCTGACGTGCACGTGCCTGCCCATTGCTTCTGCTTGCTTCTGCTACCGCCACTCTCGTGTCTTCATTTTTTTGACATGGTATCAGAGCTTCAGGCAACATCACCTAGAGATCCGTGACCACGTCATCGCTCTGTCGTTGCCCCCGCTTCATCGCCTCCTCTCTGTCGCCGCTGCCGTCACTCCGCGCCTCTCCGCTTCATTCACAGCTGACATCAGCAGTTCTGCTTGATGAGCTCTCTACGCTGAAGAAACGCCTCGTCGTCCTAAGAAGTCCCTGCAACCACTTCCGCGCCCGTGGCTAACAATTGGTGACGTGTTGCCTACATCAGCTGTAAGTGACTCTCAAGCCGCCGCCTGCCGTCAACTACCGAGAAGCTTCCTGCCGCCTCCCATCCGCTGCCACCTCATCACATGTGCCTCCACTGACATCTCCTCCCATTCATCCTGCCTCATCATCCTCATCTGCTCCTCCATCGGTGCTATCCCCAGTCCGCCCGCGTCCATCATCTCGAGTCGCCTTCTCGCATCGCCTCCTCGCCTCGTAAGCAGCTGCAACCAAAGCTGCCAATGCCAGGATATCGGACACCACCAGTCTTCCTGCTCCCATTTCGGAGCCAACTTGGGAACAAGCCGTCACTCTTCTGGCATCAGCAGTCGAGTGTCCCTGCCCGCTGCCTGGCCTCCTCTGCCGCAGTCAACTTCTTGCAGCCAACAGGGCATCGGACACTACCAGTCTTCCTGCTCCAACTTCCGAGCCAACTGGGGAACAAGCCGTCACTCTCCTGAACGCGAGAAGAAGAGGTTGTGTTGCTTCCACCTGCGGCGCCGCGTCTCATCCCCTTGTTCTCCGCTCACATCGCTTCCTGCCTACTGCCTCCTCCATCATCATCAACTTCCTGCCTTCATCCTCATCTGCCTCCATCATTCCTCCTCCTCCCTACTCGAGTCTCCTCCTCTTCTTTAGCCGCTCGCCTCTGCCTCGTCTTCATCTCTTTGTCTTCAGCATCATCCACACCGCCTCTGCATCGCCTCCTCTTCATCATCAGCATCCTCCGCGCTGCTCTCCATCCATCATCCGCATCAGCATCATCTACTCGCGCACGTGGTTTCGTCCCTGCGTCCACTCATCAATCAATCGCTTCCTCTGCCTCCGCATCACCTCCTCCCCACCAGCATCCTCCGCATCGCCTTCCGTCCATCATTCTCATCAGCATCATCTCCTCGCGCACGTGGTTTTGCCCCTGCGCCCACTCCATCATCAATCGTTTTCCGCCATCATCCGCTTCAGTTCCGCTCGACACAAGGATCCGCCCGATCACGTCGCCTTTTCCGCGACGACCTGCGCCCACACCGTAAACTTCCTTCAGCGTACGTGGTTCGGCCCCTGCGCCCACTCATCAATCAATCGCTTCCTCTGCTTCACATTGCTTCCAGCTCGGCACAAGGATNGTCCCTGCGTCCACTCATCAATCAATCGCTTCCTCTGCCTCCGCATCACCTCCTCCCCACCAGCATCCTCCGCATCGCCTTCCGTCCATCATTCTCATCAGCATCATCTCCTCGTGCACGTGGTTTTGCCCCTGCGCCCACTCCATCATCAATCGTTTTCCGCCATCATCCGCTTCAGTTCCGCTCGACGCAAGGATCCGCCCGATCACGTCGCCTTTTCCGCGACGACCTCCGCCCACACCGTAAACTTCCTTCAGCGTACGTGGTTCGGCCCCTGCGTCCACTCATCAATCAATCGCTTCCTCTGCTTCACATTGCTTCCAGCTCGGCACAAGGATCCGCCCGGTCGCATCGCCCGTTCTGCAAAGACCTGCGCCCACGCCGTAACTTCGTAGCGCACGTGGTTTTGCCCCTGCGCCCACTCATCCATCAATCCCATCCTCCGCTTCTGCAAATTGTTCTCAGCTCGGCACAAGGATCCGCTCAGTCGCATCGCTCGAATCGTGACGACCCGCGCCCACGCTGAAACTTCCATCAGTGCACGCGGCTCGCCCCTGCACCCACTCTGCCACCCATTGTTCCTCCGCCATCTTCCGCCTTTATCACTCTTTCGACACAAGCATCCGCCCGGTCGCATCGCCTTTCCGTGACAACCTGCGCCCGCGCCGTACCCTCAATCACGTACGAGGACTCACCCCTGTGCCCACTCCATAATCAATCATTCCTCGCCATCCGCATCATTCCCAGCTCGGCACACGGATCTGCCCGGTCGCATCGCCTCTTCCGCGACGACCTGCGTCCACGTTGATACTTCCTTCAGCACACGCATACAACAAGTCCGCTCCGTCGCATCGCCATCGGCCCTCCTGTAAAGACTGACTGGCCTCGTCTTCTTGCCCCTCTCCTTTCAATCAACTGTCACCAGTCCTCCTTCTCCATGGAAGAGGAACGACACACCATTCTCATATACAATGAAGTCGCCTCCCTCACTGACAACATTTCCCCACTCTGCTTCGCACCCGATGGGAGTCACAACTTTGACCGATGGCGCCGCCAACTGCGGCGTGAAATCGCCACACTGGACATATATGNATTCCACCCTATCATTATAGCTCATCGTCATCAGGCTGTCTTCCGGACCAAACAAGCTCTCAGGGACTACTGCTCAAGCAGAGGAGCTGAACCCCCTGACCCTCATCCAGCAGCCCTTGACCCTCCCCCATACAGTGAACTCCTGGAGGAACGACGATTCCAGCTGCAACCATTCATCAAAGATCAGAGGAGAATGGAAGAAGAAGCAGAACTTCGAGCCATCGAAGAACGGCCTCATACTTCCCAATCTCCCACATCCTCTAATGGGGTGGAATACTGGGAGCGCTACTACCCGTGATCTTCTCTGCTCGCTTATCTCTTGTCAAGCTTCAAGGGGGGTGTCAGAAATGAAGCCTTGACAATAGAAAGAAAACCTCCCTCTCAATAATGGTTCAAGTCCAACGACTGAGCCACCTTGACTAACGGCTCTCTGGTCAGGCGACCGTTGGGACCCGTCAGCCAAGTTATCCCCTAATAAAGTGACACCTGTCACCCACGTCCGGCTAGTGGGAAGAAGCCGTTGCCTTGCTCATTTGTCCTGTTCTGACCTTTTATATCGAGGATGTTCATTCCCTTGAGTTAACCAGAACAGTTCTGCACATCCTGTTCCCCTTTGGTTCCGCGGATTCGCCGCCATGTCTTCGCCCTGCTCGTCCCTTGCATTTCCTGTCCTCGCCACCTCTCAACGCTTCGCTTCGTCACTCTTGCTCCTTCGCTCAGCTCCCACACTCCCCCAACCATCACTCTCTCCGCAAGAACTCTCTCTTTCACATCAAGCTGTCTACCTCGGCTACCTCGCTTCTCAGACTCTACCTGCTCTCGCGACTAGCTCCTCGGACCGCTCTCGCTTGTGTCACTCTGCTGACGTGCACATGCCTGCCCATTGCTTCTGCTTGCTTCTGCTACCGCCACTCTCGTGTCTGTACTCTTCTGACAGTAAGGTCATGCCCGGTATATCTGCACTATGATTGGACACTCTGACTGTGGCTGACTCGTGTTATGATTCATAGCCGTTTAAGGTACTTTGTGAACTTTGTGGCCATGGTCAGTGGCACATGCCAACTTTGTCAAGGCATTGCGCACAATAGCCATGCCAAGCTACCGGTTTTTTACCTTGTTTATACCTGCAAGGTCATGCCTAGTACATCTGGACTGTGATCGGGCACTCTGACTGTGGCTGACTTGTGTTACACTTCATAGACGTTAAAGTCACTTGGTAAACTTTGTGGTCATGGTCAGTGGCACATGCCAACTTTGTCAAGGCATTGCGCACAATAGCCACACCAAGCTACCAGTATTCTACCTTGTTTGCACCTGCAAGATCATGCCTAGTACATCTGCACTGTGATTGGACACTCTGACCGTGGCTGACTCGTGTTATGATCAATAGAAGTAAAAGTCACTTATGATACATTTGTGGTCATGGTCAGTGGCACATGCCAACTGTCTCAAGGCATTGCGCACAGTAGCCACACCAAGCCACCAGTATTCTACCTTGTTTGCACATGCAAGATCATGCCTAGTACATATGCACTGTGATAGGACACTCTGACCGTGGCTGACCCGTGTTATGATTCAGAGCTGTTTTAGGTACTTGGTAAACTTTGTGGTCATGGTCAGTGGCACATGCCAATTTTGTCAAGGCATTGCGCACAATAGCCGTGCCAAGCCACCGGTTTTTCAACTTGTTTATACCTGCAATGTCATGCATGTTATATGTGCACAATGATTGGTCACTCTGACCATGGCTGACTTGTGTTACGATTCGTAGAAGTTAAAGTCACTTGGTAAACTTTGTGGTCATGGTCAGTGGCACATGCCAACTTCGTCAAGGCATTGCGCACAATAGCCACGTCGAGCCACCAGTATTCTACCTTGTTTGCACCCGCAAGGTCATGCCTAGTACATCTGCACTGTGATTGGACACTCTGACTGTGGCTAACTCGTGTTATGATCAATAGAATTAAAAGTCACTAGGATACATTTGTGGTCATGGTCAGTGGCACATACCAACTTTGTCAAGGCATTGCGCACAATAGCCACACCGAGCCACCAGAATTCTACCTTGTTCATACCTGTAAGGTCGTGTCCAGTATATCTGCACTGTGATTGGACACTCTGACCGTGGCTGACTTGTGTTATAATTAATAGCCGTTTAAGGTACTTGGTACACTTTGTGGTCATGGTCAGTGGCATATGCCAGTTTTGTCAAGGCATTGCGCACAATAGTCGTGCCAAGCCACGGGTTTTTTACCTTGTTCATACCTGCACGGTCATGCCTAGTACATCTCAACTGTGATTGGGCACTCTAACTGTGGATGACTCCTGTTACGATATGTAGAAGTTAAAGTCACTTGATAAACTTTGTCGTCATGGTCAGTGGCACATGCCAACCTTGTCAAGGCATTGCGCACAATAGCCGTGCCAAGACACTGGTTTTTTACCCTGTTTATACCTGCAAGGTCATGCATATTTGATGTGCACTGTGGTTGGGTACTCTGACCGTGGCTGACTCGTGTTATGATTCCTAGAGGTTAAAGTCACTTGGTAAACTTCGTGGTCATGGTCAGTGGCACATGCCGACATTTTCAAGGCATTGCACACTGTAGCCACACCGAGCCACCAGTATTCTACCTTTTCTGCATCTGCAATTTCATGCCTAGTACATCTGCACTGTGATTGGACAATTTGACAGTGGCTGACTCGTGTTAAGAATAATAGAAGTAAAAGTCACTTGGATACATCTGTGGTCATGGTCAGTGGCACATGCCAACATTGTCAAGGCATTGCGCACAATAGCCACACCGAGCCACCAGTATTCTACCTTGTTTGTATGTACAAGGTCATGCGCAGTATCTGTATTGTGATTGGATACTCTGACCGTGGCTGACTCGTGTTATGATTCATAGCCGTTTAAAATACTTGGTAAACTTTGTGGTCATTGTCAGTGGCACATGCCAACTTTGTCAAGGCATTGCGCACAATAGCCGTGCCAAGCCACCGGTTTTTAAACTTGTTTATACCTGCAATGTCATGCATGTTATATGTGCACAATGATTGGTCACTCTGACCGTGGCTGACTAGTGTTATGATTCGTAGAAGTTAGAGTCACTTGGTAAACTTTGTGGTCATGGTCAGTGGCACATGCCAATTTCGTCAAGGCATTGCGCACAATAGCCACACCGAGCCACCAGTATTCTACCTTGTTTATACCTGTAAGGTCATGCCCAGTATATCTGCACTGTGATTGGACACTCTGACTGTGGCTGACTCGTGTTATGATTCATAACCGTTTAAGGTACTTGGTAAACTTTGTGGTCATGGTCTGTGGCACATGCCAGCTTTGTCAAGGCATTGCGTACAATAGCCATGCCAAGCCACCGGGTTTTTACCTTGTTTATACCTGTAAGGTCATGCATAGTACATGTGAACTGTGATTGGGCACTCTGACTGTGGCTGACTCGTGTNACAATAGCCGTGCCAAGCCACCGGTTTTTAAACTTGTTTATACCTGCAATGTCATGCATGTTATATGTGCACAATGATTGGTCACTCTGACCGTGGCTGACTAGTGTTATGATTCGTAGAAGTTAGAGTCACTTGGTAAACTTTGTGGTCATGGTCAGTGGCACATGCCAACTTCGTCAAGGCATTGCGCACAATAGCCACACCGAGCCACCAGTATTCTACCTTGTTTGCACCTGCAAGATCATGCCTAGTCCATATGCACTGTGATTGGACACTCTGATCATGGCTGACTCGTGTTATGATCAATGGAAGTAAAAGTCACTTGGATACATTTGTGGTCATGGTCAGTGGCACATGCCAACTTTGTCAAGGAATTGCACTTAATAACCACACCGAGCCACCAGTATTCTACCTTGTTTATACCTCTAAGGTCATGTTCAATACATTGCACTGTGATTGGACACTCTGAATGTGGCTGACCCGTGTTAGGATTCATAGCCGTTGAAGGTACTTGGTAAACTTTGTGGTCATGGTCAGTGGCACATGCCAACTTTATCAAGGCATTGCGCACAATAGCCGTGCCAAGCCACCCGTTTTTGACCTTGTTTATACCTGCAAGCTCATGCCTAGTAAATCTGAACTGTGATTGGGCACTCTGACAGTGGCTGACTTGTGTTACGATTTGTACAAGTTAAAGTCACTTGGTAAACTTTGTGGTCATGGTCAGTGGCACATACCAACTTTCTTCAACGCATTGCGCACAATAGCCGTGCCAACACACCGGTTTTTAACCCTGTTTATACCTGCAAGGTCATGGATATTATATGTGCACTGTGATTGGGAACTCTGACTTTGGCTGACTCGTGTTATGATTCATAGAAGTTAAAGTCACTTAGTAAACTTTGTGGTCATGGGCAGTGGCACATGCCAACTTTGTCAAGGCATTGCGCACAATAGCCACACCAAGCCACCAGTATTCTACCTTGTTTGCACCTGCAAGATCATGCCTAGTACATCTGCACTGTGATTGGACACTCTGACCGTGGCTGACTCGTGTTATGATCAATATAAGTAAAAGTCGCTTGGATACATTTGTGGTAATGGTCAGTGACACGTGCCAACTTTGTCAAGGCATTGCGCTCAATAGCGACGCCGAGCCACCAGTACTCTACCTTGTTCATACCTGTGAGGTCATGCGCAGTTTATCTGCACTATGATTGGACACTCTGAATGTGGCTGACTCGTGATATGATTCATATCCGTTTAAGGTACTTGGTAAACTTTGTGGTCATGGTCAGTAGCACATGCCAACTTTGTCAAGGCATTGCGCACAATACACATGCCAAGCCACTGGTTTTTTAACTTGTTTATACCTGCAAGATCATGCATATTATATGTGCACTGTGACTGGGCTCTCTGACCGTGGCTGACTCGTATTACGATTCGTAGAAGTTAAAGTCACTTGGTAATCATTGTGGTCATGGTCAGTGGCACATGCCAACTTCGTCAAGGCATTGCACACAATAGCCATGTCGAGCCACCAGTATTCTACCTTATATGCACCTGCAAGGTCATGCCTAGTACATCTGCACTGTGATTGGACACTCTGACCGTGGCTGACTTGTGTTATGATCAATAGATTTAATCAGTGGCACGTGCCAACTTTGTTAATGCATTGCGCACAATAGCCCCACCGAGCCACCAGTATTCTACCTTCTTTATACATGTAAGGTCATGCCCAGTATATCTGCACTGTGATTGGACACTCCGGCTGTGGCTGACTTGTGTCATGATTCATAACCGTTTAAGGTACTTGGTAAACTCTGTGGTCATGGTCTGTGGCACATGCTAGCTTTGTCAAGGCATTGCGCACAATAGCCATGCCAAGCCACCGATTGTTTACCTTGTTTATACCTGTAAGGTCATGCCTAGTACATCTGAACTGTGATTGGGCACTCTGATTGTGGCTGACTCGTGTTACGATTCATAGAAGTTAAAGTCACTTGGTAAACTTTGTGGTCATGGTCAGTGGCAAATGCCAACTTGGTCAAGGCATTGCGCACAATAGCCACACTCAGCCACTAGTATTCTACCTTGTTTGCACCTGCAAGATCATGCCTAGTACATCTGCACTGTGATTGGACACTCTGACCGTGGCGGACTCGTGTTATGATCAATACAAGTAAAAGTCACTTGGATACATTTGTGGTCATGGTCAGTGGCACATGCCAACTTTGTCAAGGAATAGCACACAATAACCACACCGAGCCACCAGTATTCTACCTTGTTTATACCTGTAAGGTCTTGCCCAGTATATCTGCACTGTGACAGGACACTCCGACTGTGGCTGACCCGTGTTATGATTCATAGCCGTTTAAGGTACTAGGTTAACTTTGTGGTCATGGTCAGTGGCACATGCCAACTTTGTCAAGGCATTGCGCACAATAGCCGTGCCAAGCCACCGGTTTTTTACCTTGTTTATACTTGCAACCTCAAGCCTAGTACATCTGAACTTTGATTGGGCACTCTGACTGTGGCTGACTCGTGTTACGATTCGTACAAGTTAAAGACACTTGGTAATNATTGTGGTCATGGTCAGTGGCACATGCCAAATTTGTCAAGGCATTGCACACAATAGCCATTCCAAGCCATCAGAATTCTACCTTGTTCATACCTGTAAGGTCATGCCCAGTGTATCTTCACTGCGATTGGACACTCTGGCCGTGGCTGAATTGTGTTATAATACATAGCCGTTTAAGGTACTTGGTAAAAATTGTGGTCATGGTCAGTAGCACATGCCAACTTTGTCAACGCATTGCGCATAATAGCGGTGCCAAGCCATGGGTTTTTTGCCTTGTTTATACCTGCAAGGTCATGCTTGGTACATCTAAACTGTGATTGGGCACTCTGACTGTGGATGACTCCTGTTACGATTTGTATACGTTTAAGTCACTTGGTAAACTTTGTCATCATGGTCAGTGGCACTTGCCAACCTTGTCAAGGCATTGCGCACAATAGCCGTGCCAAGACACCGGTCTTTTACCCTGTTTATACCTGCAATGTCATGCATATTAGATGTGCACTGTAATTGGATACTCTGACCGTGGTTGACTTGTGTTATGATTCGTAGAGGTTAAAGTCACTTGGTAAACTTTGTGGTCATGGTCAGTGGCACATGCCAACTTTGTCAAGGCATTGCGCACAATAGCCACACCAAGCCACCAGTATTCTACCTTTTTTGCACCTGCAAGATCATGCATAGTACATCTGCACTGTGATTGGACACTCTGACATTGGCTAACTTGTGTTATGATCAATAGAAGTAAAAGTCACTTGGATACATGTGTGGTCATGGTCAGTGGCACATGCCAACTCTGTCAAGGAATTGCACACAATAGCCACACCGAGCCACCAGTATTCTACCTTGTTNGGTAAACTTTGTGGTCATGGTCAGTGGCACATGCAAACTTTGTCAAGGCATTGCGCACAATAGCCGTGCCAAGCCACCGGTTTTTTACCTTGTTTATACTTGCAACCTCAAGCCTAGTACATCTGAACTTTGATTGGGCACTCTGACTGTGGCTGACTCGTGTTACGATTCGTACAAGTTAAAGACACTTGGTAATATTTTGTGGTCATGGTCAGTGGCACATGCCAACTTTGTCAAGGCATTGCGCACAATAGCCGCGCCAAGACACCGGTTTTTAACCCTGTTTATACCTGCAAGGTCATGCATATTAGATGTGCACTGTGATTGTGTACTCTGACTGTGGCTGACCCGTGTTATGATTCGTAGAAGTTAAAGTCTCTTGGTAAACTTTGTGGTCATGGTCAGTGGCACATGCCAACTTTGTCAAGGTCTTGGGCACAATAGCCACACCAAGCCACCAGTATTCTACCTTGTTTGCACCTGCAAGATCATGCCTAGTACATCTCCACTGTGATTCGACACTCTGACCGTGGCTGACTCGTGTTATGATCAATAGAAGTAAAAGTCACTTGGATACGTTTGTGGTCATGGTCAGTGGCACATGCCAACTTTGTCAAGGCATTGCGCACAATAGCCACACCGAGCCACCAGTATTCTACCTTGTTCATACCTGCAAGGTCATGCGCAATATATGTATACTGTGATTGGACACTCTGACCGTAACTGACTCGTGTTTTGATTCATAGCCGTTTAAGGTACTTGGTAAACTTTGTGGTCATGGTCAGTGGCACATGCCAAATTTGTCAAGGCATTGCGCAAAATGGCCGTGCCAAGCGACCGGTTTTGCAACTTGTTTATACCTGCACGGTCATGCATATTATATGTGCACGATGATTGAGTACTCTGACCGTGGCTGACTCGTGTTACGATTCGTAGAAGTTAAAGTCACTTGGTTAACTTTGTGGTCATGGTCAGTGGCACATGCCAACTTCATGAAGGCATTGCGCACAATAGCCACGTCGAGCCACCAGTATTCTACCTTCTTTGCACATGCAAGGTCATGCCTAGGACATCTGCACTGTGATTAGACACTCTGACCGTGGCTGACTCGTGTTATGATCAATAGAATTAAAAGTCACTTGGATACATTTGTGGTCATGGTCAGTGGCACATGCCAACTTTGTCAAGGCATTGCACACAATAGCCACACCGAGTCACCAGTATTCTACCTTGTTCATACCTGCAAGGTCATGCGGAATATATCTATAATGTGATTGGACACTCTGACCGTGGCTGACTCGTGTTCTGATTCATAGCCGTTTAAGGTTCTTGGTAAACTTTGTGGTCATGGTCAGTGGCACATGCCAAGTTTGTCAAGGCATTGCACGCAATAGACATGCCAAGCGACCAGTTTTTTAACTTGTTTATACCTGCACGGTCATGCATATTAGATGTGCACAATGATTGGGCACTCTGACCGTGGCTGACTCGTGTTACGATTAGTAGAAGTTAAAGTCTCTTGGTTAACTTTGTGGTCATGGTCAGTTGCACATGCCAACTTCGTCAAGGCATTGCGCACAATAGCCACGTCGAGCCACCAGTATTCTACCTTCTTTGCACATGCAAGGTCATGCCTAGTACATCTGCACTGTGATTAGACACTCTGACCGTGGCTGACTCGTGTTATGATTAATAGAATTAAAAGTCACCTGGATACATTTGTGGTCATGGTCAGTGGCACATGCCAACTTTGTCAAGGCACTGCGCACACTAGCCGCACCGAGCCACCAGAATTCTACCTTGTTTATACCTGTAAGGTCATGCCTAGTATATCTGCACTGTGATTGGACACTATGACCGTGGCTCACTTGTGTTATAATTCATAGCCGTTTAACATACTTGGTAAACTTTGTGGTCATGGTCAGTGGCACATGCCAACTTTGTCAACGCATTGCGCACAATAGTCGTTCCAAGCCACGGGTTTTTTACATTGTTTAGACCTGCAAGGTCATGCGTATTAAATGTGCACTATGATTGGGTACTCTGACCGTGGCTGACTCGTGTTATGATTCGTAGAGGTCAAAGTCACTTGGTAAACTTTGTCGTCATGGTCAGTGGCACATGCCAACTTTGTCAAGGCATTGCGCACAGTAGCCACACCGAGCCACCAGTATTCTACCTTTTTTGCACCTGCAATTTCATGCCTAGTACATCTGCACTGTCATTGGACACTCTGACCGTGGCTGACTCGTGTTGTGATTCATAGCCATTTAAGGTACTTGGTAAACTTTGTGGTCATGGTCAGTGGCACATGCCAACTTTGTCAAGGCATTGCGCACAATAGCCGTGCCAACCCACCGGTTTTTTAACTTGTTTATACATGCAATATGATGCATATTAGATGTGCACAATGATTGGTCACTCTGACCGTGGCTGACTCGTGTTACGATTCGTAGAAGTTAGAGTCACTTGGTAATTTTTGTGGTCATGGTCAGTGGCACATGCCAACTTCGTCAAGGCATTGCACACAATAGCCACACCGAGCCACCAGTATTCTACCTTGTTTGCACCAGCAAGGTCATGCCTAGTACATCTGCACTGTGATTGAACACTCTGACCGTGGCTGACTTGTGTTATGATCACTAGAATGAAACGTCACTTACTTGTATTTGTGGTCATGGTCAGTGGAACATGCCAACCTTGTCAAGGCATTGCGCACAATAGCCACACCGAGCCACCAATATTCTACCTTGTTTATACCTGTAAGGTCATGCCCATTATATCTGCACTATGACTGGACACTCTGACTGTGGCTGACTCGTGTTGTGATTCATAACCGTTTAAGGTACTTGGTAAACTTTGCGGTCATGGTCTGTGGCACATGCCAGCTTTTCAAGGCATTGGGCACAATAGCCATGCAAAGCCACCGGTGTTTTACCTTGTTTATACCTGTAAGGTCATGCCTAGTACATCTGTACTGTGATTGGGTACTCGGACTGTGGCTGACTCGTGTTACGATTCATAGAAGTTAAAGTTACTTGGTAAACTTTGTGGTCATGGTCAGTGGCACATGCCAACTTGGTCTAGGCATTGCGCACAATAGCCACACCGAGCCACCAGTATTCTACCTTGTTTGCACCTGCAAGATCATGCCTAGTACATCTGCACTGTGATTGGACTTTCTGACCGTGGCTGACTCCTGTTACGATCAATAGAAGGAAAAGTCACTCGGATACATTTGTGGTCATGGTCAGTGGCACATGCCAGCTTTGACAAGGCATTGCACACAACAACCACACCGAGCCACCAGTATTGTACCTTGTTTATACCTGTAAGGTCATGCTCAGTATATCTGCACTGTGATTCGACACTATGACTGTGGCTGACCCGTGTTATCATTCATAGCCGTTCAAGGAACTTGGTAAACTTTGTGGTCATGGTCAGTGGCACATGCCAACTTTGTCAAGGCATTGCGCACAATAGCTGTGCCAAGCCACCGGTTTTTTTCCTTGTTTATGTCTGCAATCTCATGCCTAGTACATCTGAAAAGTGATTGGGCACTCTGACTGTGGTTGACTCGTTTTACGATTCGTACAAGTTAAAGTCACTTGGTAAACTTTGTGGTCATGGTCAGTGGCATATGCCAACTTTGTCAAAGCATTGCGCACAATAGCCATGCCAAGACACCGGTTTTTAACACTGTTTATGCCTGCAAGACCATGCATATTAGATGTGCACTGTGATTGGGTACTCTGACTGTGGCTGACTCGTGTTATGATTCGTAGAAGTTAAAGTCACCTGGTAGACGTTGTGGCCATTGTCAGTGGCACATGCCAACCTTGTCAAGGCATTGCGCACAATAGCCACACCAAGCCACCAGTATTCTACCTTGTTTGCATGTGCAAGATAATGCCTATTACATCTGCACTGTGATTGGACACTCTGACTGTGGCTGACTCGTGTTATGATCAATAGAAGTAAAAGTCACTTGGATACATTTTTGGTCATGGTCAGTTACGCATGCCAGCTTTGTCAAGGCATTACGCATTATAGCCACACCGAGCCACCAGTATTCTACCTTGTTCATACTTGCGAGGTCATGCGCAGTATATCTGCACTATGATTGGACACTCTGACTGTGGCTGACTCGTGTTATGATTCATAGCCGTTAAAGATACTTGGTAAACTTTGTGGTCATGATCAGTGGCACATGCCAACTACGTAAAGGCATTGCGCACAATAGCCGTGCCAAGCCACCAGTTTTTTAACTTGTTTATACCTGTAAGGTCATGCATATTAGACGTGCACTGTGATTGGGCGCTCTGACCGTGGCTGACTCGTGTTACGATTCGTAAAAGTTAAAGTCACTTGGTAAACTTTGTGGTCATGGTCAGTGGCACATGACAACTTTGTCAAGGCATTGCGCACAATAGCCACACCGAGCCACCAGTATTCTACCTTGTTTGCACCTGCAAGATCATGCCTAGTACATCTGCACTGTGATTGGACACTCTGACCGTGGCTGACTCGTGTTATGATCAATAGAAGTAAAAGTCACTTGGATACA
>SZWC01002386.1:30014-41346 GCA_023375785.1 Penium margaritaceum
GTGGATCCATCGACGGTGGCTCCTCGTCGGATCGATCCACTGCCGGTGGTCGCCGGCCGTGGATCCATCGACGGTGGCTCCTCGTCGGATCGATCCACTGCCGGTGGTCGCCGGCCGTGGATCCACAGCCGGTGGTCGCCGGCTGAGGGCTGACCAGCCCGTCCACCATTGATCCGCTTGGATCGATGGTGAACGGAGCATGGATCCAAAGGCCGACGAGGCCTGGCGGGGAGCAGGAGGCAGGGGCAGGGCCTCGCAACCACCCATCGGTCCGGTCCTATGCCTCGAGCGAGGCCGATGAGGCCTGGCAGGAGGCAGGGGCAGGGGCAGGGGCCCTTGCAACCACCCACCGCTCGGGTGGTTGACGCTGGATCCGCGTCGTAACAACGCTATGAAGTACTACTAGTCGTTCCGCGTCACTCATACGCGAATAGAGCATTGCGATTGTAGGAACGAGGTGCATCCATGGCACCTCGGCGCCAGACTGCACCATCTGTGATGGAATCGTCATCCCTTCCATCTTCAACCTCTGTTGCCTCTGCGTACCGTCTGAACCATGCGGACTTCAACCCCCCTCCTGCCGGGCGTCTCCATGGAGATCATCTAACGCTGGCCCTCTCGCGTCACTGTCGGCCAGTGCCTACGGCCTCGAGGAAACCTGGGTTCTTTTGTGGCTCATGCGGCGTTATGTCAAGCGACACTTGCGACCGCATCCGCGGGCATTTCGGTATCCCAAACGGCAACATGGCCACGTGCCCGTTCCCACCGCCTCACGCCAAAGACGTTATTGGCCTTGAGAGGGCCCCTCGTCCAGCAGCCGACTGGAAACCTGCTTGCCCCCATCTGTACAACGGCCTCGGGGATTCATGGGGTACAAGCAGCAAGCCTGTGAAATGGGTTAATTTGGCGGAGAGCTTGCAGCGACAGGAGACTCAGCGCCGAGCGGGCCTACCAAGTGGAGATGATGAGGGTGATGCAACCGGTGCCGGTCCTGGCATGGAGTCTGCTGGCATGAGCTCCATTTACCAACAGATAAGGCGGCAGCAAGACGTAGCACTCCTCAGAGCAGCAGACCTTCGTGGGCAGCAGCAGCAGCTGCTGCACCAGCAGCAGCAGGTGTACCAACAGCAGCCACAGGTGTACATGCAACAGCCGCCGGCGTACCAGCAGCAGCTGCAATTGTACCAGCAGCAGCAGCAGACAGTTCGGCTGGTGGATGTTAACCGGATGGCTGGTATGGTTCAAACGTCCGTGAGACCTCATTGTGAGGCAGCCGGGAACAAGAGGTGCCAGATGGCAGTAATCAAGCTCATGGCCTGTGCTGCGTACCCAATCAGCTTCTCACGTGAGCCGCTGCTGAACGACGTGGTGCGCACAGGCCGAAGCACGAACAGCTCATTTAGCCTTCCAAGCCAAGGCACTGACGTGAGTGACATACTGCCAGCATTGGAGAAGAAATTAGAGGTCGAGGATACGTCGCTGAAGCAAGCCTGGCCCATTTGTGGCGTCACAGTTGCCGTGGACGAGTGGGCGGATCAGCAGCAGCGTCTAATTTACAATGCGATGGCTGTAAACGATAAGGGTGCCTGTCGCGTGTTTTCACGTGATGCCAATGGGAAGACCCGCAATGCATCCCACATGGGGGCCATGATTGAGGAGGCGGTCGAGGCCGTCGGTGTCAAGCACGTGGTGTCCGTTGTTTCGACAACACAGCAGTCAACAAACGCGCATTCCAAGACCTGACGGGGAAGTATCCAAAAGTCCTGTGGCAAGGTTGCTGTGCACACAACTGTGACCTTGTCATGAAGGACATTGGCAAGACAGAGTAGGGGTCGGCAATCTTGTCCAAGACTGAGAAGGTTGTCAAATTGTTTCGCAACAACGACATGCCACCAACCTGGTTGAAGCAACAGTCGGGTGGGCGGGTCTTGCACGCCAAATGTGACACGCGTTTTGCATCTGCGCACTCCATGTTGCAGCGCCTGCTAGACATGCGTCCAATTCTGCTGAAGCTGGTCAACCATGAGTCCTGGACGGCCATGGGCAATCAGCGGGATGGGATGTTCAAGGCACGCAAGAAGGCTGTGAGATGTCTTGTGCACCGCCGCGTGTTTTGGCTACAGGTTCGCCAGCCGAGAGATTTTTTTACGCCGTGGCAACCGTGCTACGTATTGCTGACAAGTCGGGAGGGAGAGCGGGTGAGATATATGAAAGATTGCTTGATTGCATGAGTGATCTTGCTGCACTGTCGCGCCCCCGCGGGCGAAAGCCAGCAAAGGTTTCTGCTGCGCCTGTGAAGCATGCTATGCAGCGCCTGCAAGCCCGCTGGACTGCTGACATGAGCTGCCCGCTGTATGCTGCTGCGTGCCGTGTGCACCTGCGCCACTTTGGCAATGACCTTGGGGATGAGGTTGACATGGTTACGGCTTGGTCCACAGTGGTGGATGCGCTTGCGCTGCCTTAGCGTCAGCACGCTGGAGATGCTGGTGCGCTGCAACGTGTGGCTGCGTCGTCAGTACAAGGCAAGTGGGAGGCGGTGCTAGCCCACGTACTTCACGGTGCCCGACGACTTGGAGAGTGAGCAGGACGGTGAGCCACGCCGGTCGCCCGGCACCTGGCGTGACTCTGGGCGCCACGCCGGGTGTAGCTGTCGTAGAAGGCAGTACCTCCTATCCCTGCTACTTTGCTGTTGCTGTTGGTGGTACTGGCACTTCGGGTGCCGCACCGGGTGCAGCTGCTGTAGAAGGCAGCGCCTCCTGCTCCCGCTGCTCTGCTGCCGATGATGCTAACGCTCCGGGCGCCGCGCCAGGTGCAGCTGCCACAGAAGGCAGCACCTCCTGTCCTCGCTGCTCTGCTACTGCTACTGGTGGTGCTTGCGCCCTGGGCACCGTGCCGGGTGCAGCTGCCGTAGAAGGCAATACCTCCTGCTCCCGCTGCTCTGCTGCTGCTGCCGATGGTGCTGGCGCTCCAGGCGCCTCGCAAGATGCAGCTGCCGTAGAAGGCAGTACATCTTGTCCCCACTTCTCTGCTGCAGCTGCTGGTGGCGCTAGCACTCCGGATGCCGCGCCGGGTGTAGTTGCCGCAAAAGGCAGGACCTCCCGCTCGCGCTGCTCTGCTATTGCTTCTGATGGTGCTGGCGCTCCGGGCGCCGCGCCGAGTGCAGCTGTCGTAGAAGGAAGCGCCTCCTGTCTCTGCTGCTGGGGTCTCCCGAGACGCACTCTTGATATTGTCGCAGTCAATAGCAATAGGCCCAGGCTATGTCCAGCATCTGCCACCGTCGATGCGGGTTGATCATCTGTCATATGTGGTATTGTCGCAGCGTGTGGCCGCTGCGCCCGCCTTTGTCGCGTGGCTGTCGTTACTGCACCAGGTGCCGCTCCGAGACTCTGGTGTACCTGCTTTGCTTTCGACACTAGTTGCCCCGGAGCCCCAGGCACCACATTTACCGCGGCCTCGCAGGGAGGCAGCTGTTGCTTGACTTCTGGTACCGTTCCTGACGGCGCCTCCTCAATGGTCCTGGGCCGCTGGGTAGCGAGCTTATCTTTCCCGGCCCGACGTCGCTTCTTGGTGATGCCTTCCATCTCTGCCACAGCATGTCCTGCCCCTTTCTCCGCTGCCCTTTCTTGCTGCTCCTGTTGTTGTGGTGTTGCGCTTGCCCCAGCTTCCTGCTTGTGTGCTTCCTTGTCTTGATGTACCAGGGAATGCATCCCAATACCCGACGAAACAAGCCGGGTCCCCCCGGCCAAAGGCTCAGGTCTGTCGGCCGCAGGAACTGCAATTGTGGTGATTGGTGGAGGAGGGCGGTGTGGGCAATACGGAGACTGAGGCATCCCTGCAAACTTAGCTGCCACTTCCTCCACGTCGTAATCGATATTGATGCGGGGCGGGTGTCGCCCGGCCGCGAGGGCCTGCCAGCGGACCGGGAGCTTTTCAAGTCGCTCACGTCGCACCATGATGTTGGAAGTGTGGCGGCCCTCGAGCCACACATAGACTCCATGTACGGCCCAAACCTGGTAACACTGGTCCAGGAGTATCGCTTCATTTTGTCGCGCCCTGCCCACCTCCCACCGCTTCCGCCGCACACCGTCACCAACCTGGAAGTCGTCGATCATGAGGCCGGCGTTAGTACGGTCCACCCCGCGCTGTGCTGCGACATACCCGCGAGTTCGAGCCTCTTGGAGGCACCTTTGAAGCCAGGCACCTCGTTGTTTCATGAATTCCACCCCTTTGGCCACGGTCGCACCCTCTTCCCGTGGCGGCATCGGCGCGTCAGGCATGAGCGGCATGGTAGCCATGGTCCAATGTTGCTGGCCGTGACGCAGCATGTAGGGTGAGAAGGTGGTAGACGAATGAGGTGTGAGGTTGTATTCATAGATGATGTCTTCTAGCTGCTCGTCCCAGGGTGCATTGTCATCCAACAAATTCCGGATGGTCTGCGTGATTGCCCCATCCATACGCTTGACCTGGCCTTGCGCCTGCGGCCGGTATGGTGCCCCATTTTCAATCTTGATGTTGAAGTACGCCGCCACTTCTGCGAATGTCCCTGCGAAGTGCGAGCCATTGTCACACTGGATGATCTTGCATCCACCTCCCCAGTATATGACTTCTTCCTTCATGAACGCTGTGGCGTATGCTGTGTCGGCCTTGGGGACCGCCCGAGCCATGACCCACTTGGTCATGTGGTCGATGCCGAGAATCCAGTACACGTTCTTGGGTTGGGTGGTACGGAGGGGGCCATGAAAGTCAATTACAACCCTCTCCATTGGTGCGCAGAGGCGGGCGCACACGACGCGGGGCTGGTGGATCCGTTGGGGAGGGTGATGGCAGATGCAAGTCCCACATGTGGCAACAGCCTCCCCAATCTGCTTCTTCAATCACACCAAGTAGACCTGTGGGACGAGAGTCTCATATATGGTGGCGGAGCGTGCGTGCATTCGGTATTGTCCTTGCATGATGAGTTTGTCGCGCAGCATCACCGGGGTGTACCAGCGCAGTANGGCATCAGTCCGTGTGCGCCTGGAGGAGCTGCGTGTGATGGTTGGGTCTGCCGTGCCTGTGGAGGTCGTGGTGACCGGACGCCGGATTCGGGAGGAAGCGTGCCGCACGGTGTTGGAGGCATGACAGGTGCCGTATCAACCAATGGCCCGCGGGCCCCGGTAGGGAGGACTCTTGCATGTGTAGACTCAGGGATGGCAGGTGGATTATCCACCGGAGCTGGTGTCGCCCCCGGCGCGGCAGGCGAATCCGGGAGGGGAGGGGAGGCCGGTGCAACTCTCAGTCCACCTCGGGACGGTGGATGATCCACCGGTAGCGCTGCCGCCGGGGATGCCGATGGCACTGGAGCTGTAGGGGAAGAGGGAGGTGTCAGGATTTTGAGGAGGGAAGAGTGCGACACAGGAAGGCTCGTGGCGCTCATTGGCACAAGTTATGCGTTGAGCAGGTTGGCAGTAACAAGTTTTGGAAGTGAGCGTTGCGAGACAGGCAGCCGGCCGAGGATGGAAGCGATGACGGTTGCGAGAGTGATGAAGATAAATGATTGATTGATGGAATAGTGGAAGCAAGAGTACATTGATCTAAGCTACCTTAAAGTAGTGTTTCTTGGGCTTCGCTAGGATCCTTGCGAGGTAGAAGCGTTAGTTCGTGTTCTTCGAGAGACGTGTTGCGATGGTTTTACCAGAGTGCAGCTTGTCGGATTTCTCTGAGACTTTGGGACATGATAGGGTCGGTGCACGGATCTTGATTGTGCGTGTCCGTTGAGATTCGTACGGTTCTTTTATTGTGGGTGCTCGGATGTGCTCCAGTCTTCACGCTGATTTCTCTTCTTCATTTCCGACACCCCTCGTGAAGGGGAACCAGTGTGGAAGCTTCAGGTATCTCTGGTCCTGAGACCTAGAAGATGTACCATTGTTGCACGTTGGGCCTGTTCTAGGGTTTTCGTGAAGATGTCAGTCCTGTTGGCCTTTGAGGCAACATACTGAACCAAGAGTTCCCCTGCCTGCACCTTCTCCCTGATGAAGAATTAGTGAAATTCAATGTGCTTGGTTCGTCCATGGTAGACTGGATTCTCTGTGAGAGCGATGGTGCTTCGATTGTCACACCATAGGACTGGGAGTGGTTGCGGATATCAAAGGTCTTGCAGTAGGTGTTTTAGCCAGATGGCTTCTTGGGCAGCCATGGTTCCTGCGTACAGTTCTGCTTCATAGGATGAAAGTGAAACAGAAGAGGACCTGGTTGATCGCCAGCTGATCACTCCATACCCAAGGTGAAAGCCGTAGCCTTGTGATGATTTTCGGTTGGCGTGATCATCTGCCCAGGAGGAGTCGCTGTATCTTTCTAATGTTATCGGTTGAGTTCTCCCCAGCTCAAGATAGAAGGAAGCAGTCTCTCCTAGATACCTCAAGACTCGCTTTGCTGCCTTCCAGTGTTGGTCACTGTGGTTTCATTCTCCAACATATCGTGACGGAACACTGAGGGGGGAAGCAAGGTCGGGGCGAGTGCAGACCATAGCATACATCAGTGATCCCACCAGTTCAGGATAGGATTCTGGGGAAGGTGATGAGACTGTGTATGCTGGTGAGGTAAGTTTGTGATCCAGCGTCATGGGGGTTGGAGCTCCGTTGCTGTTCTCAAGTCCGAAGTGCTTCAGGAGTGAGGCAATGTAGGGTTCTTGGGACAGAGTGATGAGTCACTTCTCCCGGTCCCTCTTGATGTCAATTCCCATGTAATGGGTCAGTTCCCCAAGGTCTTTTATTATGAAACTTCCCAGGAGTGCTTGCTTCAGATCCTCGAGAGCACAGGGATTGTTGGAGGTGAGAGCAAGATCGTCCTCATAGACCATAACATAGGTCTGCTCATCTGGTCAAGAACGGCGGAACAGACTGGGATCGGCAGTGGAAACCGTGAATCCCAGGTAAATGAGAGTTGCTCGGAGTTTGGCATGCCATTCTCGAGGGGATTGTTTGAGCCCATAGACTGGGCGATGTAGCTTCCAGAGAGTGTTGGGCTGGTCTGGTGTGTAGCCTTCGGATACGCCAGGTAGAAAGTTTCGTTCAGATCTTCTTGGAGAAAGTCCGTGGACACGTCCATGGCATGTAGTTCCATGTCTTTAGTGGCCGTAATGTGTAGTAGGACTCATAGGGTGGTCAGCTTGGCAGTGGGTGAGAAGTTGTCAAAGACGTCCACGCCATATCGCTGTGAGAACCCCTTTGCCACATAACCAGCTTTGAATTCTGGTGGCTTCCCTAGATGAGTCTTAATACGGAAGACCCATTTCCCTGTGACCACATTGGTGTGAGCTGGTCGAGGTACGTCAGTGTAGGTGGAGGTAGCCTTAAAGGAGGCCAGTTCGTTGGCAATGGCAGCTCGCCATTGGTCTGCTTGGGGCCCATTTACAGCCTCCGCATATTTTCTGGGTGTGGCAATGGGAGCTGTGGTAGTGGTGGTGCTCAGTAGAGGAAGGCGAGGATAGCGTCGTCGTCGAGGATTCATGGGAGGAGTTGGTCGTCGAAGAGAGATGGGACCGTCTCTAGCTGCAATCCAGGAGGGCAGGAAGGAGGTTCGAAGAAGCTCCACCTGGCGATCCTCCTGGATGTCAAGGTCTCTGTCTGTGTCAGTTAGGGTGATAAGCGAGGCTGCTGCTCTGTTTCTGGTATACTATGGGAGCACCAGTTCTGCTACTGGTGTCATTCTCGGGACTGGTACCCCAGATGCTGAAGTTGTTGTATGTTCTTCTGTGTCTGCTACTGTTGTTGTTGGTGCTGGTGCTGCTGCGGCTGGAGGAGGGACTAGTGTTGCTGAGGGAACATTCTTCCGAGTGTTGGCAGATGTTCTGAGATGGATTGAAAATCAGCGTTAAGAGTGAGAGGAGTGAGTGGTGGTAGTGCCATTGGTCGTGGTTGTGTGGGAGTGTGTGTAGGAGAGAAGATTGGTGGAGTGGATACTGTTGGAGGAGTTGCTGGTGTGGCAGGAGCGACTACAAGAGGTAAGGTGGCCGGAGTTGCAGGCATTATAGCTTGTTCAAGAAAGAGTGTCCAGGTAAGAGGAGTAGTGGAGATTGGCGCGGATTGCCGGAACAAAGGAGTAATTTCATCAAAATGGACATCTATGCTACAGGTTTCCTGTTTGAGGTCCGGCTCGTAAAATAAGTAGCTAGGGAAGTTGAGGGCGAATCCAACGAACATGCAGCGCGAGGCTCGTGGCCCAAATTTGGAGAGACGCACGTGAGCTCGGTCAAATTAAAAGAGTAGGACGTAGGCTGTGGAACCCCATGCTCGAAGCTTGGGGACATCTGGCGTATATCCCAGCCAGAGTTCTGCTGGGGTGACGTCGGGAAGATGCTTGGCTGGATAAAAGTTGTGTACCCTGGTGGCATAGCGGGATGCATAGGTCCTGAAGGTTTCCGGCGCTCCGGCATGCACAAGTAGAGTACGCGTGAGAGCGGCCAGGACACCATTCTGTCTTTCTACCACTCCGTTCTGCTTGGGTGCTTCTGGGACACTCATCTCATGCCCAATGCCGCGTTCTGCCAGGAATACACGGAGCTCATGAGATAGGAATTCACTACCTCTGTCTGTCCGGATTTTACCAATGGACCGGTTGAGGCGACTCATCTGCACTGTGATTGGACACTCTGACTGTGGCTGACTCGTGTTATGATCAATAGAAGTAAAAGTCACTTGGATACATTTTTGGTCATGGTCAGTTACGCATGCCAGCTTTGTGAAGGCATTACGCACAATAGCCACACCGAGCCACCAGTATTCTACCTTGTTCATACTTGCGAGGTCATGCGCAATATATCTGCACGATGATTGAACACTCTGACTGTGGCTGACTCGTGTTATGATTCATAGCCGTTAAAGGTACTTGGTAAACTTTGTGGTCATGATCAGTGGCACATGCCAACTACGTAAAGGCATTGCGCACAATAGCCGTGCCAAGCCACCAGTTTTTTAACTTGTTTATACCTGTAAGGTCATGCATATTACATGTGCACTGTGATTGGGCACTCTGACCGTGGCTGACTCGTGTTACGATTTGTAGAAGTTAAAGTCACTTGGTAAACTTTGTGGTCATGGTCAGTGGCACATGACAACTTTGTCAAGGCATTGCGCACAATAGCCATACCGATCCACCAGTATTCCTCCTTGTTTGCACCTGCAAGATCATGCCTAGTACATCGGCACTTTGATTGGACACTCTGACCGTGGCTGACTCGTGTTATGATCAATAGAAGTAAAAGTCACTTGGATACATTTGTGGTCATGGTCTGTGGCACATGCCAACTTTGTCAAGGCATTGCACACAATAGCCACACCGAGCCACCATTATTGTACCTTGTTTATACCTGTAAGGTCATGTCCTGTATATCAGCCCTGTGATTGGACACTCTGACCGTGGCTGACTCGTGTAATGATTCATAGCCGTTTAAGGTACTTGGTAAACTTTGTGGTCGTGGTCAGTGGCACATGCCAACTTTGTCAAGGCATTGCGCACAATAGCCATGACAAGCCACCGGTTTTGTAACTTGTTTATACCTGCAAGGTCATGCATATTAGATGTGTACTGTGATTGGGCACTCTGATTGTGGCTGACTCGTGTTTCGATTCGTAGAAGTTAAAGTCACTTGGTAAACTTTATGGTCATGGTCAGTGGCACATGCCAACTTTGTCAAGGCATTGCACACAATAGCCACACCGAGCCACCATTATTGTACCTTGTTTATACCTGTAAGGTCATGTCCTGTATATCAGCCCTGTGATTGGACACTCTGACCGTGGCTGACTCGTGTAATGATTCATAGCCGTTTAAGGTACTTGGTAAACTTTGTGGTCGTGGTCAGTGGCACATGCCAACTTTGTCAAGGCATTGCGCACAATAGCCACACCAAACCACCAGTATTCTACCTCAGTGTTGACCCGGGGTTCCGAGGTGACCCTGGCACTGTGGCCGGTCTACATCGAGGGGGCCTTGATGTGGACCGCGTTCGCGTTCGCCAAAAAACACGAGGTGGGGTCCTCGGACGCGTGAGCTGGCCCTAGCCCACCGACCAGCCCTGCCACGCGGAAGCCCACCGAGGTGCCCCCCCCCCCCCTTGCCCAGCCACCATCCCTCGCTGGCACGTCCTCCTCCACAAATTCTGTTTTCATTCAAATTTCAAACCCATGTCATAGTAGGGTTTGATATTCTCTTTTAAAAATGTTGAACCAGGGTTTGACATTCCAATGATTTCTGAAATTATCTTAATGGACATATATTTCTGAAATTCTCTTGAATTGAGGTGTCAAGTGAAAATGAAAATTATTGTCGGGTATGATAGGGATATCCGACAGGTGGCAGATATTTGGTCCACCGGTCACTGGTTGTTTCACTGCCATATCAACGATTACTCCTGCTACACAGTTTGAGTCCACGTACGTGGATGATTGTTGATTTCTTTCTGAATATTTTTACTTTCAGTTCTGTCCGCAAATCGTACTTCAGTCCACCTTTTGAACTATCATTTTGTGCGCTCCTGGTGGCGAAATCAGCGCAAACGCGAGGTTCACGATGAAACTCGCAGCTCGAAAGTTTTGCAATGCCCCTTTTTGTTTTTGACGCATTCGATTGCCGTCAATCAATCAGTTGATGCAATCAATCCCCGTCGGTTGCTCGGACGCCGTCTATCTCTCTACCGAGGGCGAGCAAGAACCGACGATCGATTGATGTGGATCGATTGGCCGACGGCCGAGGAACGATCGACGAGGGCTAATTGTCCATGGGACCACTGCCGGTGGTCGCCGGAAGTGGATCCATCAACGGTGGCTCCTCGTCGGATCGATCCACTGCCGGTGTTCGCCCATGTTGCCTTAGGGGAGTCGAAGTCGACCCCCAAGTCGAAAGTCTAAAGTCGAAAGTCGGCATCCTGGACCCCCAAGTCGGAAGTCGGCTTTGGTCCAGGTCCTAAACAGATATGTTTTGGGGCTGCTGAGTCCATTTCTACGACTAGTTTGGTCAAAAACCTAATTCTGGCAACTGAAAACACCACATACCTACACTAACATATTTCAACATACACTTTCAGTCATGGCTTTCTATAGTTAGCCTTCTAAGCCTGAACTACATGGCCACTATAGCCGTGTCAACCATGCTAAAACCAGCCATGGAACACCAAATCCTGGACTCTCATGTGATGTGTCAATTAGGTTTCTTCCTTTCTCATCAATGCAGTCATAAACTGGTTGAAACATTCATGAGCAGAGAACCACTTCATGCAACTTTCATGCAATGTAGAAGAGGCATTGGGGAAAAAAACCATTGAGGAACATATACTTCTGTCATCAAAAGAGGAAGT
>SZWC01002386.1:43849-63262 GCA_023375785.1 Penium margaritaceum
AAGCGTGTCGCATGCATGAGGTGTTTGAATGACCGTCATTGGTGGATTAACCTCGTTCGAGTCGACAAAGAGCTTTGATTGGTTGATCCTTCATGTGCTGTATGATAGCAGCATGAGGCCAACCATACAGTGGTCCTCGTCCATGCCTGGTGCCAGCATGGATGCTGCCATAGATGGAATCTGGCAAAAGACCAGAAATCCACCGGCAAGCACAACGCCGATGCCTGTTTATGGCGCTGTGTCGAGCGAGACTGGCAGGGTTTTTTTTTTCTTTTCCAAAAAAACATCGTTTCTTGACCCCCTCTCTTCCACCCTAGAACCCAGGTTTTTCCACCTAAAAAGTCGTTCAAGACTCCAAGTCGACGTGGACGACTTTGCGACTTCGACTTTTGGCCCAAAGTCGCCAAGTCGAAGTCAACATGGGTGTTCGCTGGCCGTGGATCCATCGACGGTGGCTCCTCGTCGGATCGATCCACTGCCGGTGGTCGCCGGCCGTGGATCCATCGACGGTGGCTCCTCGTCGGATCGATCCACTGCCGGTGGTCGCCGGCCGTGGATCCATCGACGGTGGCTCCTCGTCGGATCGATCCACTGCCGGTGGTCGCCGGCCGTGGATCCATCGACGGTGGCTCCTCGTCGGATCGATCCACTGCCGGTGGTCGCCGGCCGTGGATCCACAGCCAGTGGTCGCCGGCTGAGGGCTGACCAGCCCGTCCACCATTGATCCGCTTGGATCGATGCTGAACGGAGCATGGATCCAAAGGCCGACGAGGCCTGGCGGGGAGCAGGAGGCAGGGGCAGGGCCTCGCAACCACCCACCGGTCGGGTCCTATGCCTCGAGCGAGGCCGACGAGGCCTCGCAGGAGGCAGGGGCAGGGGCAGGGGCCCTTGCAACCACCCACCGCTGGGGTGGTCGACGCTGGATCCGCGTCGTAACAACGCCATGAAGTACTACTAGTCGTTCCGCGTCACTCATACGCGAATAGAGCATTGCGATTGTAGGAACGAGGTGCATCCATGGCACCTCGGCGCCAGACTGCACCATCTGTGATGGAATCGTCATCCCTTCCATCTTCAACCTCTGTTGCCTCTGCGTACCGTCTGAACCATGCGGACTTCAACCCCCCTCCTGCCGGGCGTCTCCATGGAGATCATCTAACGCTAGCCCTCTCGCGTCACTGTCGGCCAGTGCCTACGGCCTCAAGGAAACCTGGGTTCTTTTGTGGCTCATGCGGCGTTATGTCAAGCGACACTTGCAACCGCATCCGCGGGCATTTCGGCATCCCAAACGGCAACATGGCCACGTACCCGTTCCCACCGCCTCACGCCAAAGACGTTTTTGGCCTTGAGAGGGCCCCTCGTCCAGCAGCCGACTGGAAACCTGCTTGCCCCCATCTGTACAACAGCCTCGGGGATTCATGGGGTACAAGCAGCAAGCCTGTAGACCATAGCATACATCAGTGATCCCACCAGTTCAGGATAGGATTCTGGGGAAGGTGATGATACTGTGTATGCTGGTGAGGTAAGTTTGTGATCCACCGTCATGGGGGTTGGAGCTCCGTTGCTGTTCTCAAGTCCGAAGTGCTTCAGGAGTGAGGCAATGCAGGGTTCTTGGGACAGAGTGATGATTCACTTCTCCCGGTCCCTCTTGATGTCAATTCCCAGGTAATGGGTCAGTTCCCCAAGGTCTTTCGTGGTGAAACGTCCCAGGAGTGCTTGCTTCAGATCCTCGAGAGCACGAGGATTGTGGAGGTGAGAGCAAGATCGTCCTCATAGACCATAATATAGGTCTGCTCATCTGGTCAAGAACGGAGGAACAGACTGGGATCGGCAGTGGAAACTGTGAATCCCAGGTAAATGAGAGTTGCTCGGAGTTTGGCATGCCATTCTCGAGGGGATTGTTTGAGCCCATAGACTGGGCGATGTAGCTTCCAGAGAGTGTTGGGCTGGTCTGGTGTGTAGCCTTCGGATACGCCAGGTAGAAAGTTTCGTTAAGATCTCCTTGGAGAAAGTCCGTGGACACGTCCATGGCATGTAGTTCCATGTCTTTAGTGGCCGTAATATGTAGTAGGACTCGTAGGGTGGTCAGCTTGGCAGTGGGTGAGAAGGTGTCAAAGACGTCCACGCCATATCGCTGTGAGAACCCCTTTGCCACATAACGAGCTTTGAATTCTGGTGGCTTCCCTAGATGAGTCTTAACACGGAAGACCCATTTCCATGTGACCACATTGGTGTGAGCTGGTCGAGGTACGTCAGTGTAGGTGGAGGTAGCCTTAAAGGAGGCCAGTTCGTTGGCAATGGCGGCTCGCCATTGGTCTGCTTGGGGCCCATTTACAGCCTCCGCATATATTCTGGGGGTGGCAATGGGAGCTGTGGTAATGGTGGTGCTGAGTAGAGGAAGGCGAGGATAGCGTCGTTGTCGAGGATTCATGGGAGGAGTTGGTCGTCGAACAGAGATGAGACCGTCTCCAGCTACAATCCAGGAGGGCAGGAAGGAGTTTCGAAGAAGCTCCACCTGGCGATCCTCCTGGATGTCAAGGTCTCCGTTTGTGTCAGTTAGGGTGATAAGCGAGGCTGCTGCTCTGTTTCTGGTAGACTATGGGAGCACCAGTTTTGCTACTGGTGTCATTCTCGGGTCTGGTACCCCATATGCTGTAGTTGTTGTAGGTTCTTTTGTGTCTGCTACTGTTATTGTTGGTGCTGGTGCTGCTGCGGCTGGAGGAGGGACTAGTGTTGCTGAGGGAAGCGTTCTTCCGAGTGTTGGAAGATGTTCGGAGATGGATTGAAAATCAGCGTTAAGAGTGAGAGGAGTGAGTGGTGGTAGTGCCATTGGTCGTGGTTGTGTGGGAGTGTGTGTAGGAGAGAAGATTGGTGGAGTGGATACTGTTGGAGGAGTTGCTGGTGTGGCAGGAGCGACTGCAAGAGGTAAGGTGGCCGGAGTTGTAGGCATTATAGCTTCTTCAGGAAAGAGTGTCCAGGTAAGAGGAGTAGTGGAGATTGGCGCGGACTGCCGGAACAAAGGAGTAATTTCATGGACATCTATGCTACATGTTTCCTGTTTGAGGTCCGGCTCGTAAAATAAGTAGCTAGGGGAGTTGAGGGCGAATCCAACGAACATGCAGCGCGAGGCTCGTGGCCCAAATTTGGAGAGACGCGCGTGAGCTCGGTCAAATTGAAAGAGTAGGACGTAGGCTGTGGAACCCCAGACTCGAAGCTTGGAGACATCTGGCGTATATCCCAGCCAGAGTTCTGCTGGGGTGATGTCGGGAAGCTTCTTGGCTGGATAAACGTTGTGTACCCTGGTGGCATAGCGGAATGCATAGGTCCTGAAGGTTTCCGGCACTCCGGCATGCACAAGTAGAGTGCGCGTGAGAGCGGCCAGGACACCATTCTGTCTTTCTACCACTCCGTTCTGCTTGGGTGCTTCTGGGCCACTCATCTCATGCCCAATGCCGCGTTCTGCCAGGAATACACGGAGCTCATGAGATAGGAATTCACTACCTCTGTCTGTCCGGATTTTACCAATGGACCGGTTGAGGCGACTCATCTAATACTTTGACCACTTGACGAAGGCAGGCTTGGCATCGGCTTTAGACTTGAGAGGGATTGTGGCGCCAAAGCGAGAATGGTCGTCCACAATGGTGAGGAAGTACTCATAGCCTTGAAGGGAGGTGGGACGAATTGGTCCCACAAGATCCATGTGATGGATGTCAAGAGGTCTTGCTGTTCGAGCGGCTCGAGGAGGGTGAGGGGATGCTTTTAATTTCCCAAGACTGCAAGCAGTGCAGGATGGTCATGCAAGGCGAGTTAGTGGGGAGAGCAATGGCAGGCCTTTTACCATATTTTTGGCCTGAACACGGAGAAGCGCATTGAAATTTTGATGACCAAGGCGATGATGATGCAGGAGTACAGGATGTGAGAGGCTGCGGCAGTCACAGGTGGAGGGTTGAGTGTTGGCTTCAACAGCAAAGATTGCTATTGTGCGAGGAATCTGCAGGCGATAGAGGTTGTTGCGAATTGCGAAGGTTGCATGCGGTTTGTTATCAGCTATCGTCAGTTGGGCTTCCGAACCATAGGCGGGGAAGAAGATGTCTACACCTTCCTTTTAGAGTTGATGAACAGAAAGGAGATTGTGTCGTAGGTCAGGGGTATGGTAATCCCGGATTTGTCCACTTGGTGCTGCCGGAGACGTGAGAGTAGCGGAGTAGCGGCAGAGATATGTCATTCCTTTGGTGGCACTGGTGATGGTTACTGGTGTTGCCAATGGTGTGGTGACGTCAGCATCTTTGAGAGCATGAATAACACACCCTGAGTCGAGAACTTGTTCAATGTAGAGGGAGGCAGATGTTGTAAGAAGAGTCAGCGGAGGAGGTTCTCCATCTTGAACGGAAACTTGTGCGACATCGAGAATGGAGGGCTCAGGTGCGGTGTCACCGTCCGTATTGTCATCGGCTGGCGCGACGCGAGGTGGAAGGAGGCGAACAAGCACAGTTGCGACTATGAAGAAGATCACTGGAATCATGGTGGCCTGTCAACCAGGGCTGGAAACTGTCAGAATAATGTAGTCACGAGAGTGACAGCAGCAGAAGCAAGCTGAAGCAACAGACAGGCATGCGGGCGTCAGCAGAGTGACGTAGGCGAGAGCAATGCGAGCAGCTAGTCGTGAGAGCAGGTGGAGACTGAGAAGCGAGGTAGCCGAGGTAGACAAGTTGATGTGAGAGAGGGTGCTTGCTAGGCGAGTGATGATTGGCGGAGTGTGAGGGCCGAGCGAAGGAGCGAGAGTGACTGAGCGAAGCGTTGAGAGGTGGCGAAGACAAGAAGCGTGAGAGATGAGGAGAGCGAGGACACGGCGGCGAAGCCGCGGAACCAAAGGAGAACAGGATGGGCAGAACTATTCTGTTTAAGTTTTGGAGGGAATGAACATCCTCCATATATACAGGCGAACAGGACATACGAGCAACGGCTTCTTCGCTAGCCGGACGCGAGCGACTCATTGTCACGTTGGTCGGTCACGGTTCGCATGGGACCGTTGGACCGTTTGTTTATTCTCTCTTGCGAGAGGTGACCTGGACTTCTGCTTGTGTTATCCGAAGCCTCTTTCCGCAACAAGAATCGGAGTCAGGGAACATACATTTCTGACACCCTCCCTGAATCTGACTTGATTCTTGTAAGGTTGGCTTCCTCCTTGGGTCCATCAAAGTACTTGATGAATGTGATTCCCGGGAGGTTTCCTTGTAGCAGTCACGGACCAGTGGAATTCGAGCAGATGCTACTACTTAGCAGTGTTGTAGTCTTGGTGGTTCGTGGGCTGGCGGAGGCATGGGGCAACGGCATGCATGGAGTAGGTCTCTCCATATTTTGCTGAGGGTGCATTTGCGTTTGTGAATGAGGGGATGGAAGATGGGAGTAGTGATGCTGAGCAGGGCTCCTCGAATTTCTTCTTCCACAAAGGGTACCAGAGTGTAGTAGAAATTTGCAGGAAAGCATCCGCCTCCTTTGTACAGAAGGTAGTGTTGGAGGGTGTAGGAGATTGGGACGCCTTTGATGTAGCAGAGGTGGAAGAGGTTGCAGAAGTCTTGCGACCACTAGAGAATGTTTGTCGCTCCACTTGCACTGAGTACCAGATCCTCACATTGTGTGAGGAAGTGCCATGGGAAAGAGGAGAAGTTGACTGGTCCATAAATACTAGTGGTAGTGTTGACAAGTGGTCGGTTGGAAGAGGAGGTCTCTTGGCGATGAAGGTCATTTCGAAATGACGAGAAGCCCAGAGGTGGTGAGATTAGAGCAGTTGTTGATGGAACTGAAGAGGCGGGTGAAGAGCGTTTCGATGAAGGCAGAGAAGACTTGAGAGGTTGGAGCGAAGAGACTGAGAAGGGCTGAGTGCGGTGAAGGAGGATGTGAATGAGTTACTGGGCAGGGCGGATAAAGATGGGCAGAGGATCTGATGAGGACTTGATGGGTGCAGGGATGGAACCTCGTGCACTGTGGAAATTTTCGGCGTAGACGCAGGTCGTTGCAGGGGAGGTGATACAACCGGGCGGATCCTTGTGCCGAGCGGAGCGGAAGCTGATGATGAAGGAGGAATGCTCGATGATGGAATGGGCGCAGGGGCGAATCGAGTGCGTAGAAGTAAGTTACGGCGTGGGCGCAGGTCGTCGCAGAGAAGGCGATGCGACCGGGCGGATCCTTGTGCCGAGCTGAAGTGGAAGCTGAAGCGGAGGAAATGATTGATGGATGAGTGTGCGCAGGGGCGAAACCTCGTGCGCTGAGGAAGTTTCAGCGTGGGCGCAGGTCTTCACGAAAAAGGCGAAGCGACCGGGCGGATCCTTGTGCCAAGCTGGAAGCAATGCGAAGCGGAGAAGCAATTGATTGATGAGTGGGCGCAAGGCCAGAACCACGTGCGCTAAAGGAAGTTTCCGGCGTGGGCGCAGGTCGTCGCGGAAAAGGCGATACGACCGGGCGGATCCTTGTGCCGAGCGGAGCTGAAGCGGATGATGGCAAAAAACAATTGATGATGGAGTGGGCACAGGGGCGAAACCACGTGCGTGAGGAGATGATGCTGATGCGGATGATGAACGGAAGGCGGTGCGGAGAATACTGATGATGGAGGGGGAGGCGATGCGGAGGCGGTCCGGATGATGCTGATGACAAAGGGATGAAGATTAGGCAGAGGCGAGCGGCCTATGAAGCTGAGGAACCTCGAATGAGGAGGAAGAGGAATGAAGGAGGCAGATGAAAACGGCGAGAGACGGAGAGCGACGTGGGCGGAGAGGGAGAGGATGAAACGCGGTGCGGCAGATGGAGGTGAAACAACCACTTCCTCTTGCGTTCAGGAGAGTGATGGCTTGTTCCCCAGTTGGCTCGGAAATGGGAGCAGAAAGACTGGTGGTGTCCGATATCCTGGCAGCGACAGCTTTGACTGCAGCTGCTGAAGAGGCGAGGAGGTGATGCGAGAAGGTGGCTCGAGATGATGGATGCTGGCAAGATGGGGATGACAGCGAGGAAGGGGCAGATGAGGCTGATGAGGCGAGGAGAAAGCGAGGAAGATGCTGGCGGAGGCAGATGTGATGAGGAGCAGCGGACGACAGATAGTAGGAAGCTTCTCGGTAGTTGACAGCAGGTGGCGGCTCGGGAGTCACTTGCAACTGATATAGGCGACACGTCACCGGTTGTTGGCCACGGGTGCGAAAATGGGCGCAGGGCCTTCTTAGGACGACGAGGCGTTTCTTCAGCGTAGAGAACTCATCGGACTGCTGGTGTCAGCTGCGGATGAAGCGAGGAGGCGCGAGACGGCGGTAGGGGTGGCAGGAGAATGTGAGCAGAAGCGATGGAGCGAGGACGGCGGCAGGGCGATGACACAGTCACGGATCTCCAGGTGATGTTGCCTGAAGCTCTGATACCATGTCAGAAGAATGTAGTCACGAGAGTGACGACGGCAGAAGTAAGCAGAAGCAACAGACAGGCATTCGGGCGTTAGTAGAGTGACGTAGGCGAGAGCGATGCGAGCAGTTAGTCGCGAGAGCAGGTGGAGACTGAGAAGCGAGGTAGCCGAGGTAGACAAGTCGATGTGAGAGAGGGTGCTTGCCATGCGAGTGATGATTGGCGGAGTGTGAGGGCTGAGTGAAGGAGCGAGAATGACTGAGCAAAGCGTTAAGAGGTGGAGAAGACAGGAAGTGTGAGAGATGAGCGGACCGAGGACACGGCGGCGAAGCCACGGAACCAAAGGGGAACGGGATGGGCAGAACTGTTCTGGTTAAGTTTTGGAGGGAATGAACATCCTCCATATATACAAGCGAACAGGACATACGAGCAACGGCTTCTTCTCTAGCCGGATGCGAGCAACTTATTGTCACTTTGGTCGGTAACGGGTTGCATGGGACCGCTAGACCGTTTATTTATTCTCTCTTGCAAGAGATGACCTGGACTTCTGCTTGTATTATCCGGTGCCTCTTTCTGCAACAAGAATCGGAGTCAGAGAACATACATTTCTGACAGAAACCTAGTGCTTTGATACCATGTCAGAATTTTGAGGAGGGAAGAGTGCGAGACGGGATGGCTCGTGGTGCTAATTGGCAAAAGTTATGAGTTGAGCAGGTTGGCACTAACAAGTTCTGGAGGTGAGCGATGCGAGACAGGCAGCCGGCCGAGGATGGAAGCGATGACAGTTGCGAGAGTGATGAAGAGAACTGATTGATTGATGGAATAGTGGAAGCAAGAGTACATTGATCTAAGATACCTTAAAGTAGTGTTGCTTGGACTTCGCTAGAACCCCTGCGGGGTGGAAGCGCTACTTCGTGTTCTTTGAGAGACGTGTTGCGATGGTTTTGCCAGAGCGTAGCTTGTCGGATTTCTCCAGGACTTTGGGACATGATAGTGTCGGTGCACGGATCTCGGTTGTGCGTGTATGTTGAGATTCGTGCGGTTCTTTTATTGTGGGTGCTCGGATGTGCTCCTGTCTTCACGCTGGTTTCTCTTCTTTATTTCCGCCACGAGGAGAGAGCGGGTGGGGGAGAGGACTGAAGACTGGAAAAACGTTTTAAGTCCCGCTCCAGAGAGGAGGAGAGGAGGGTGGAGGGGAAGCAAGAGAAGTCGACAGCTGATCCACCGGAGGCAACGCAGTTGTTGGAGATGTGGTCGCTGCAGCCACAAGCGGCGCGGGTCGAGGGTGCGACAGACCTGCGATGATCCCCACTTCAGTGGATGTCAAGGGAGGAAGGGCGGACACCGAGGGTGGGACGGCAGTCAATGGTGGACGGTCAGCTGAGGAATGCTCCTCACGGTTGCAGGGCAATTCTTCACCATTGGTGCTTGAATTAGATGCCGAGGAGGAAGGGCCGAGCCGCTGAGGGTGAAGCCAGCGCGTGAGCACCCTCAGTGCCATCGCGTTAGGAGGGTCGACAGTTTGTACCGGGAAGATAACTGTGAGGCCTGCATGATCCTGCCGATCTCCTTCCACATGGCGGTATGAAGTCCGCAGCATGATCCCACGGTGAGGAAAAGGATGCAGGTTTGCAGGAAGAGGACCTTGCTGGCGATACTACACCACCCAGTCAAGAAAGCAGCATAAAGCTCGCGCTCCGTGGTGAAGAGAGAGGTCGAGGAGGTAAAGAAAACGGAGGAAGTCGTGATGGTGCAGATAAAAACTCCATGCCAGGAATGGAAGGAGGTTGGGCTGGATTCGTTCTGGGTGGGTGGGGATCATGGTCCGGTGTAGGAAGCAGCAGAAGGCTGCCGGTCCGGTAGCAGTGCAAAACGTCCAGCGGATAGAGGTGCCGCAATTCTTCGAGGTACTCATCCCACTCGTCCTCCAGCCTGTGCACGGCACTGGTGATGAACACGCGGGCCATATCACGGATCAATTGCTGTTGTAGGTACTGCACGTGCTCATTGATGAGTTGTTTGGCCTGATCAACCAGCGTGTAGATGGTACGGTATTGCTATAAGACATCTTCACGGAGGGCCAGGGCCCTCGCCCTTTGGTGCGACATATCCTGTAGTCTCGCATGATCGGTTGCCCACTCCTCCTCGCACTAAGTTCGTAGCTGCTGCAGATCTGGTAACTCTGCCTCAAGCTGCTGCAGCCCTACAGTCAAACGAGCCATCTCTGCACGTGTTGCCCGGAGGGTTCGGCCCAACTCTGCTCGTTGGTTAATAAGACACTTCCCTTCCGCTGCGGGTGGCTCGTCACCTCTGTCCGCAACCTCGTTCCAATCATCTTGCAGGCGCCGCACCTCTTGGAGTCTCGCTTGGATTGCCGCTGCTCGAGTTTCTTGGACCTGAATGCGCTACTGTCTGTCAGCGCGGGCGGACTTGCACGCAGCGAGGCCGTTCCTCACTTGAGCCAGGTTGGCGGCAGAGCTGCGTACGTGATCCGCGTACGTCCTCACCCACGTCCCGTGCTGCTCCCAGAGTCTCTCCACTCTGACTACCCATGCTCAATTATGGGTGATGTGAAGCGCGAATGCTTGCCACCGTGCCTCGTTGCTATGAGGGTCAGGTACTTCCGGTGAGGGTGGGAGTGCCGGGCAGGGGCCATCCATACACAAGGTGTGGAGAAGGTCTTCTGCTTCCGCCATAGTGAGAAACAATGCGAGCGTGCGGGCCTCAAACTCAGAAGCAGCAGCCGCGTTCACCGTGCGTTCAGCGAGTTCGTACTCGTACCGGGCCTAGTCGGTGTGGGCCATCTCTGGCGTGTGGCTGGTGGTGTTGGTCTGTCGTTGTTCTCCAGTAGTGGTTGCGCGATAAGTGTGTTCCAGGGTGTCCAGAACTGTGGTTGTCTCTGTCGTTGACTGGCGGCTGCGTAAACAGTGTGAACTTTGTGAACGAGAATTTGAGGACCGCCGTCCCGATCCGCGAGAGGGCGCCCGAGCGATCCGGGATGGCCGGGCGGGATGGGCATGTTGCCGTGGTTGTCGAGGGGCGAGGGGCATGTCAGGTTCCAGGTCACGTTGATGTGTTGGACGCTCACCTTGAATCACCCGTGATCGCGTGGAGACGCGTTCTCCTAAGAAGACGATGTCTTCTGAAGCTCCTGTCGTCGTTTTCCTGCGTCGTGTGATGCGGGCATGCACCTCCATCGGATACGGTGCATGATCCTCCGGAGAGTCGCTACTGTCCGTGGACGATGCCGGTGCATTAGCAACGATTCTCATAAAGCGTGCTCCGGTGGATCGATCGCCCGCATGCGCTGAGCAACTGGTGGGAGAGGCCTGCCCCGTCAGCAATCAAGCGTCTCGCTGACGTGGCATTTCCGTTGCTTCAAATTGAAGCGGGACGTATGATGGCGCCCCGTCATCGTCGTGCAACGTCATGCATTTTCCCTCGAGCAAAATTATCACGTCGCATGCTGTCAACCAGTCGTTCGCGAGGAGGACATCGTATGTGGACGTTTCACACACTTGGACCGGCAAGCTTCGGTGAATATTTCCGACCTAAAGGGGAAGTAAATCAATATGGTCCTCGGATTGGGTGATCTCCCCTCCCGCGGTGCCGAAACAGAGGTCGACGGCTTGGATGAGGTTTGACCAATTAAGCCACCGAATGACGCGCATGGCGACTGTGGTATGCGTCGCCCCCGTATCCACAATAGCGACAAATGTCACCCCGGCGATCCAGACAGTGCATGAGATCACTGTACACATGTACTCCGGCAATGGTTGGCAGCACAGGGCCATGGGTCGCCATGTAAGGACCCCCGTATCAAGAATGTCGTGAATGGCCCGTCGAGTTTCATCGACATGATCCCTCATCCTACGGTGACCCAGCAATTTGAGCCTATAGTTCACTCTCCACCCGGATGGTGCCAACGCGGCGTTAATCTCCACGAAGAAAGTCTCAAGTTTTATAATTTACCCTAGCAGATGAGTAAGGACTTCCATCCAAGGCAGCACGAGGTGGGTTCGGTCGAAAAATCACCAGATGGCGTCCGCCACTGATGAACGGACCGTACTTGGTGGCGTCAGCGTCACAACTAGCAGAGTGTGCGCCGTGGGTGCTGGGGCAGGGTCATGTTGCATACGGTGAAGCCAATCCCTGTATTCTTTGTGCGTCCATCCTGGCACATTCTTGAAGAGGTCGATTCTTCATCGCACATTGATGTGGCCTACGTTCACGTCGTATTGAGGGAAGCCCTCAAGAGGGTATGCCCAGCGGTACTCCTCAGCGGTGAGGTCGCACGCCTGGCCTTGAATCAGAACAGTTCCACCAGGAGGGGGCTCGTGCGGAGGTGGTCCACCTCCATATGATGGTAATTCGTGGGAGCTGCGGTCCTTCCACCCTTCACGTGGTAATCGGCTAAGAGCATCTGTATTGCGGTTCGCAAATTCTGATTCATATTTGATCGTGAGGTTGTGTCCTTGTAGAAGTAGGGCCCATTTGCCAAGAATTCGCTCGTGGTTTTGCGTCGTAAACAGCCATTGGAGGGCCTGATGATCTATGAGGATGGTGAAGGGTTTCCCATTCTTGACGTAACATCTGTATAACTGGATAGCCCATAAGACCGCCAAAAATTCTCCTTTCACAGGAGGATACTTAGCTTTCGCGTCGTTGAGCGCGCACCTGTCGTAGCAGACCACCCTCATCATGCCGTCGTCTCTGCGTTGAGATAGGATAGCCCCAATACCTTCCTGTGAGAAGTCTGTTGTGATGACGAACGGCATATTGAAATTCGAGAATTCCAGCATCGGCGCCGTGATAAGGTGATGCTTAATCTTGACCCATGCGAGCTGGCATGCCTCCGTCCACTCAAAGGGTTCATCTTGGTGAGTGAGGTGCTGCAAAGGACGAACAATCATGGCATGATCACGGACGAACTTGGGGTAGAAGCTGACGAGCCCCAGGAAGATCTTGACCTCGGATGATGTAATGGGGCGCTTCCACTCACGGACGGCTATAATCTTGGCTGGGTCTGTAGATATTCCTTGTGCACTGATGAGAAATCCCAGGAACTCCATGCTAACCGCCTCAATAACACACTTGGCGGCTTTCAAATGAAGGTTTGCGGAGTGTAGGACCAAAAACACGGCATCAAGCAAAGCCATCAGCTCTTGGAAGCTAAACGCAGCGACCATGAAGTCATCCACGTAACAACATGCGTTGGGAACATTACGTAGTACTTGGTCCATTATGTGTTCAAACGTAGCACTGGCATTGCGCAATCTGAAGGGCATACGGGTGAAGGCATATAGCCCGTCCGGGGTGATGAATGCTGTCTTCAGCATAGAGTTTCGATCCATATGAATAGTGTGAAAGGCAGATTTGACGTCAAGCTTGGCAAACCAACTCTTTCTGCACTGTCGTTCTTGGATGTCGACGATGAGTGGCATGGGGTAAGCATCTTGAATGGTGACCTTGTTAAGGTCACGCAAGTCAACACAGAACCGTTTTGTGCCGTCCGATTTCCCCATAATCACTAGAATGGAGTGCCATGGGCTTTTCACTTCGACAATCACGCCCTGTTCCTTGAGCTCACGCAGGACCTCATTGATGATGTCATTCTGGTCCTAGAGCAGGCGTCGAGCCTTCTGCTTATGTGCAGTTGCGTCTCCTGTGTTGATGACATGGACCGTGTCGATTGCTCCGATCTACTTTGACTTGTTTTCACATATTTCTTCATGGTAGATGAGAAGCTCCTTGACTTCCTACCTCTGCTCCTCTGTTAGGTGCTCATGGGGTATGTGGTCCCATCGTTGGGAATGTAGGACTGTGGGTGGTGGCAGTTCTTCATCCCCCACCAGACCAGCTCTGAGATCAGGGTCTGGATCCCAATAATCATATACCTGCAAGTTGAAATTGCGGGAGCCACATGGGGAGATAGTGAGGGCCTTTGGTTGACGTGGAGATGGCTCATCATCGAGGCGCAGCAAGACGACGTCACTCATGGGTTCTTCATATGAGTCTTCTGAACTGACATCTTCACAGATGGTAGTGTCGTTGTCACACACCAGCATTTTCCCTTTCCGCTTCGCCTCCTTGACAAGATCGATTGGGATTGTTGGCTGCGCGGTCACCGGTACGAGTGGGCGGCTCGGCACCTGAAGAGGCCCTGGATGAGGTGAGGTGATCGAGGCCCGGCTGAGGTCAGCACGGTGGCGTTCTGTCGTGGGAAGGAACAGCCATGTGGGGGATTCTGCTGACGGTTTGGGTATCGGTCCCATGGGGAGCTTCGGTCGATCATCCGTCGGAGTAGCTTGTGCTCGTTCAGGAAATGGCTACTGGGGTGTGGGTGTGCAATCCATCATCTCTTCTTCCTCGGCTTGTGGCGCAATCACAGGAGGGGCATCATGCTTGGGGAATGCCATGATAGAATTCCTGGCTGCGTGGTCTTCAGCACGGGCTTCTTCCAGGGAGAAGGGGTGACCGAACTTCGTAGGCATTGACGTCCTTGGGCCCACAATCAGAGCTGTATAGGTGGTATACCCCGATGACATCAACTTCATGACTCCGTCCGCATAGAACAGGCCTGCTTGTCGGGAGGTGAGATAGTCTGTTCCTAGCAGGAAATCGTAGGTGCGGGCCACCATGACCTGCACCCGCACAACGTCGTGGATGAGGCCCACCTGCAGGGGAAGGTTATCTACGTACGACACCGTGTCCTGCGTCCATGTCGCCGGATACATTCGTGAACACCTTAGTTGTTGGTTGAATCTTGTGCTACCAGCCAATTGCTTGCAGGACTTGAAGTGTCACTGTGGTATGGGTGGCGCCAAGGGCGATGATTGCTAGGAACTTCTTGCCACATATCCACACATAACAGCTAGCCACTTCATGGTGGGGAGCCTGCATTCGTGGTGGTGCAAGGGGCATGGGCCGCCACCTCCATGTGTTGGGTTCAGCTTCTTTGGCTACCCGGCTGAGTCAGTCATGTGGGGCCCGAGTGCAGCTAAGGTGAATGTCGGCTGGTCGAAGCTTTTCGGCGTATTCCTGCAGAACCGCTACGAGGTGGGATTTTGCTGTAGATACTCTCCAAAGGATATCTCCTAGAAGGGACGGTGGAAGGAGGTCAGGGCACTTGCCGTGGGCTCGTCGCATGCTGAAGGCGCAAAGGTCACCCTCCGACGACGTGGAGGCGTGGGACCCCTTGGAGGGCGCGTGCGCGGTTAAGGTGGGGGCTTCGGGGGCATCGCCGAAATCTGACTTGGTAACCGTGTCGAGCGCGCTTCGACACGTGTTTGCAGGTCAGCTTCAGCCCGTTCCTGTTGCTCTTTATATTGGCGCATGCACTCATACATCTCCGCAATCGANGGCGTATTCCTGCAGAACCGCTACGAGGTGGGATTTTGCTGTAGATACTCTCCAAATGATATCTCCTAGAAGGGACGGTGGAAGGAGGTCAGGGCACTTGCCGTGGGCTCGTCGCATGCTGAAGGCGCAAAGGTCACCCTCCGACGACGTGGAGGCGTGGGACCCCTTGGAGGGCGCGTGCGCGGTGAAGGTGGGGGCTTCGGGGGCATCGCCGAAATCTGACTTGGTAACCGTGTCGAGCGCGCTTCGACACGTGTTTGCAGGTCAGCTTCAGCCCGTTCCTGTTGCTCTTTATATTGGCGCATGCACTCATACATCTCCGCAATCGACCATCCTTCCACACCTTGTACGTGAGCCACTGTGACCAGTTCCTGTTCTGCAGCCGTCAGGGGAGTCTCCGAGGTCTGTTCTTCGGAGCGAGGAAGATCGAGCTTCACATTCCGTGTAGGAGTATCTGAAGTAGATGGCTGAGTAGCAGCTGGTGTCTCTCTCGTCTCCCTCTGCTGCGCATACGCCTTCCATTGCGCCGGCCCATTGCCCACCGGACCAGAGGGACGGGCGGTGATGTTGGGACCAACAGCTTGCCGTGCAGCGGCAGGTCCTGGTCCAACCGGTCCGCGTCCTTGGTATTGTCCTCCTCTGGGTGACACGCCTGGCATTGGGGTGGGATTGGGACATTCTCGGTGCCGATGGGTGAATTATACGCATCCATAGCAACTCACGGGCGGGTAGTTATGGGGGTTCCTCAGGTTGGGTGTCCAAGCTCCTGTAGGCATGCAAATAGTGGGCGCCACATGTTGCTTTAGAGCAAACTGTTCTTGAGCCGCTTGTCGTTTGATTTCCCTTTGCTGATGTTCTACTTCCTCCTTCAGTGCGTCTAATGTGCTAAAATGTCGTAAATCCAAATGTGTTAACGATCCCCGGGACAAGAGAATCCCGGTAATACTCCTTAATCATGCGTAAGGGTATGTCGACACATCGCACCGAGATCTTGGTTAACTTGTCGTTGTGTAACTTGATGTTTTCTCCAGCCTTCATGCGGATGGTACAGATGTGGAGCGCTGCTTCTTCGAGGCTCATGAGGTCGAAACGCTCGGTCATCCTATTCGCCAAATCATCAAAGTCAGCAAAAGGACGTTCCTTATGCTATGCAGTGAACCACTCCAAAGCTTTCCCTTGTAGCGCTAGGTGCACTGCTGGGACAATGTAGTCAGGAAATAACAACCCATAATCGAGACAAGTGCCCAACTTGAACAGCCACATGGCCGGGTCCTCCTCTGGTTCACCCTTGAAGACGTCGAGCTTTGGGAGAGTGTAAGAAGCCTTCGTCGCTCGGTTAAATGTCAGTTCCTGCGGAGGCACCATTAGCACCTACGCCCGTGGCGGGGCCCCCAGGTGGGATTGATGTGCTTGCACCAGGCCAACTGCCCTAGCACCAGCCGATGAAGCGACTACTGCTCCCCTTGGTCGAGCACGTCCTGCATCGGTTCCTCCAAGCCCAGAACTTCCCATGTGCTGTCTTACTGAACTTGCTTGTACTCGCACAGTATACTGCTTGCCTCCATGAGCCAATGATCCTTGCCCAGGTCCAGTTGAACCACCCGTCATTCACGGTCTTTACTGGAGTCTTCCTGCCACAGGTATGGTTAACGTCTTGCTTGTTTGATGATGAGATGACTGCATCTTTGACTGGACAGGTGGTACGGTATATTTGGTTGACGGAGCCCCTGTTAGGATGTGCGTGTCCCCCAAGGCTCGTACTTGTCTGGTGGGTTCGACCGTGGATGAAGCATTGATTCCTCCTTGAGCTGGGACTTCTCGGCGGCGCGACGCTCCCAAAACGGAGGATACCTTGCTCGTTTGCTGTTGGTGTTGGGGTTGTTGCTCAGCATCTGTACGACGTGAAGTCACGATAGATGGGCCTTCCCGTCGGGTTTCCCTTTGCCGTTTTCCCACCGCCTCCAAGTTCCTCTCTGTTCGTGGTGGAGACACACCGCTGTCCAAGGCCGGTCGACGAGGGCAAACGGTTGGGCGAGAGGGGAATGCCGGAGGACAGAAGGTGACGAGTTGATGCAGGGCGTGTAAAGCCTGCACCGAAGGGTGATCCAACGATACTTCTTCTTCCTCTGCTTGGTCCTCCTGGGCATCGTCCAAGTCTGCACAATTCCCGCCATGGGTGACAGAAGGTGCAGGTGATGACACCATTGGGATAGAGAACTCGAGGCGCCGCGGTGCATCCTGCGTTGGCGTCATGTCCACTGCCTTGTAAACGGTCCTTCCATCTGGCGTCATGACTTTATGGAGCAAGACGGGCCCTTCATCCGCCTCAAGCTCCCGCTCTTTGTCTGATACATAGTCTTCCACCTGCATGGAGTCGCGCTGCTCGTCTGGGTGGCGCGTGTCGTCTTCCTGTGGGTCCTTCTGGAAGGGATTGGCCAACCGTGCCTGTCGGATAGCCTTCCATTCACGGAGTTCCTCAAGCCGTCACAGCTGAAATTCTTCTTCTTCGTCGGGGTCCGTCTCATCTCCTTTGTTGTACAACTGCAGGGACTGATCATCCACCGGATCCCACTCAAGTGTAGGGTCTAGCCCAGGATGATCTTCTGGGCTTCTCTCGTAATGACGCGCGGTGGTGGTCCGCCTCATCCTTTTTTTTTCGGAGACGTAGAGTGCGTTGGGGCTCATCATTGCGTCGCCAATGGTACAGCCAAATGATTCACCAACACGGTCGCTCTATCCTCACGCCTCATAGGTTGGTAGGGGGACACCACCGTGATCAGGGGAATCGTTGGGGTTGCGGTGACGGATGGCCTACGGTGTCTTCCGTCCGGTGAAAGATTCGACAGCTCCCTCCTTAGAGAACCGCGTTTTGGATTATAGACTGATCTGCAGGTACATTTCACACTCGTCACAGAAAATAAGTGAGTCCATACTCACCGCACCATTAACACTGTTATACCCTTTTTTGCCTTCGGCCGGAATCGGGTCTGACAGCATGCAAGGTTCAGCTCCTTATGTGTTTGTTTGTTCCGCGCTATCCCCGCAGCTCCGCTTACTTTCCTTTTCCAACTCTGCCCTGTCCTGTATCACTCTTTTTGCTCCAGTTTGATCAAAGCACGTTTCATCGACCGGGTAACTTTTCTTAATCACTCGACGAATCATCCACCGAATTAGTGCCGGGAATATGTCACACACACACTCCTTCTCCAAATGACCCATACTTCTTTGGCCGGGACTTCGACTAATCTCAGGACAATCACTGTGGTTATTCTAACTGTTAGATTCGCTCACTTAAATTTATCACCAACGGTCAATCATTCATCGGACAACATGACACTCGCTGAGAGAAATCCTCCTAACGACCCAAACGAGATGACTTTCACCAATCAAAGTAATTGCCTTCAAACAAAAGAGGGAGTATAATCAATCAGCATTNATCATCAACCAGTGCAGGTCCTCGCACAAGCACCGTGCGGTGCACGCCGCCTTCATTGTTCGCCAGTGGAACGGCCCGACGTAACTCCCGTGGTCCGTTAGTACGTCGACCTGCACGAGAACGGGCACGTGTCGAGTCCTCCTCTCGCAGGCGGGCGAGCTCATGCTGGTAGCGCTGGTATGCTCGGTAGGCCTCGGCCCGCTCTTCAGCCGCATCTACAGCACACCGCCCGATGTAACGCGCGACCTCCTGCCTGCTCTCCACGTGGTGGGGCTTGTCGTCGCGGGGAAGTCTCTGTAGCCACGGTTGCCAGAACTGCTCCACGGCTCCACCGGCAGGATGATGCAACCATTGCATCACTCCCAAAACCGTGCGTGCGCCAAGCCGACAGGGCACATTGCAGCAGTTGCAGATGGCGTAGAAGGACATTGGAGTGTCTCGGGGACCGCACCTGGAGCTGGTTGGCTGGTGCTCCCGCAGGAACTCATGACCAGGCCATGATGGCTCCGTGATGTGCTCCTCGCAAAGCGGCCTTTCACACACTCTCACACACACACTTCTCCTACACTCCTGATCCGGTCTAGCTTCCCTACTCTAACATGTCGCAAGACGGGACGCGGGTCCCACTTGACATTCTGATTTCGACTGAGGGGGAGCAATCTCTCAGTCCGGCCAACGGCTGCAGGGCCAGCCTCCCACACCCGGGTCAGGCAAGAGGTCAGCAACGTCGCTCGCCAATGGTGAACGCCGTCTCGCAAGTCGGGAGCAGAAGCGTCCAATGTCAGGGTTCCACCGTCAGATTCAGCGTCTTTGTAGCTCAGGATCAACGGCATTGCATTAGCAGTCGGTTCCCGTCAGCAGTCGGTCCTCTTCTTGTCCTTCTCTTCTTATCTTCTACTCGCACCGCTTCCCAAGACCCCATCCCGCTGGCTAGCCCCTTTCGCGGCTCGCACATCAAAACGCCTTTGGATAAGGTGCCTCGAGTACCGCTCCTCCTTTTGAGGTTCGGACACGGTTCCGCTACCATCCAGCGAGCCTTGGGCCACCTTCCCTTCCTCTCAACAGGTCTGGTCGGGTCACGGCGTCCGCCGCAATATCTTCCTTCGCGCCCCGTCGCTCCCCGGAATTGAACTGCCCTTCTCGCAACTTCTTTCCCCGATCGAGCGGTCGTCGGATGATTCGTCGACCTCCCCCTCCTCCTCTTGAACCCGGGCCCAGCTCCTCCCCCCCCCCCC
>SZWC01002386.1:65774-77385 GCA_023375785.1 Penium margaritaceum
GGTGTGGCTATTGTGCGCAATGCCTTGACAAAGTTGGCATGTGCCACTGACCATGACCACAAATGTATCCAAGTGACTTTAACTTCTATTGATCATAACACGAGTCAGCCACGGTCAGAGTGTCCAATCACAGTGCAGATGTACTAGGAGGGATCTTGCAGGTGCAAACAAGGCAGAATAATGGTGGCTCGGTGTGGCGATTGTGCGCAATGCCTTGACAAAGTTGGCATGTGCCACTGACCATGACCACATAGTTTACGAAGTGACTTCAACTTCTACGAATCGTAACACGCGTCAGCCTCGGTCAGAGTGCCCAATCACAGTGCACATCTAATATGCATGACCTTGCAGGTATAAACAAGGTAAACCGGTGGCTTGGCACGGCTATTGTGCGCAATGCCTTGACAATGTTGGCATGTGCCACTGACCATGACCACAAAGCTTACCAAGTACCTTAAACAGCTATGAATCATAACACGAGCCAGCCATGGTCAGAGTGTCCAATAACAGGGCATATATACTAGGCATGACCTTGCAAGTATAAATAAGGTAGAATACTGGTGGCTCGGTGTGGCTATTGTGCGCAATGCCTTGACAAAGTTGGCATGTTCCACTGACCATGACCACAAATCTATCCAAGTGACTTTTACTTCTATTGATCATAGCACGAGTCAGCCACGGTCAGAGTGTCCAATCAGAATGCAGATGTACTAGGAATGATCTTGCAGGTGCAAACAAGGCAGAATACTGGTGGCTCGGTGTGGCTATTGTGCGCAATGCCTTGACAAAGTTGGCATGTGCCTCTGACCATGAGCACAAAGTTTACCAAGTGACTTTAACTTCTACAAATCATAACACGAGTCAGCCATGGTCAGAGTACCCAATCACAGTGCACATCTAATATGCATGACCTTGCAGGTAGAGACAGGGTAAAAATCGGTGGTTTGGCACGGCTATTGTGCGCAATGCCTTGACAAAGTTGGCATGTGCCACTGACCATGACCGAAACGTTTACCAAGTACCTGAAACAGCTATGAATCATAGCACGAGTCAGCCACGGTCAGAGTTTCCAGTCACAGTGAAGATATAATGGGCATGACCTTGCAGGTATAAACAAGGTAGAATACTGGTGACTTGGTGTGCCTATTGTGCACAATGCCTTGACAACATTGGCATGTGCCACTGACCATGACCACAAATATATCCAAGTGACTTTTACTTCTAGTGATCATAACATGAGTCAGCCACGGTCAGAGTTTCCAATCACAGTGCAGATTTACTAGGCATGATCTTGCAGGTACAAACAAGGTAGAATACTGGTGTCTCGGTGTGGCTATTGTGCGCAATGCCTTGACAATGTTGGCACGTGCCGCTGACCATGACCACAAATGTATCCAAGTGACTTTTACTTCTATTGATCATAACACAAGGCAGCCATGGTCAGAGTGTCCAATCACAGTGTAGATATACTAGGCATGATCTTGCAGGTCCAAAAATGGTACTTTGGTGTCTCTGTGTGGCTATTGTAAGTAATGCATTGACAAAGTTGACATGTGCCACTGACCATGACCAGAACGTTCACCAAGTGACATTAACTTCTACAAATCATAACTTGAGTCAGCCACGATCAGAGTGTCCAATCATAGTGCAGATATACTGGGCATGACCTTGCATGTACGAAAAATGTAGAATACTGGTGGCTCGTTGTGGCTATTGTGCGCAATACCCTGACAAAGTTGGCATGTGCCACTGACCATGACCACAAATGTATCCAAGTGACTTTTGCTTCTATTGAGCATAACACGAGTAAGCCACGGTCAGAGTGTCCAATCACAGTGCAAATGTACTAGATATGATCTTGCAGGTGCAAACAAGGTAGAATACTGGTGGCTTGGGGTGGCTATTGTACGCAATGCCTTGACAAAGTTGGCATGTGCCACATGCCAACTTTGTCAAGGCATTGCGCACTATAGCCATACCGAGCCACCAGNGTGGCTGACTCGTGTTATGATTCATAGCCGTTTTAAGTCACTTGGTAAACTTTGTGGTCATGGTCAGTGGCACATGCAAACTTTGTCAAGGCATTGCGCACAATAGTCACACCGATCTACAAGTATTATACCTTGTTTGTACCTGCAAGATCATGCCTAGTACTTCTGCACTGTGATTGGACACTCTCACCATGGCCAACTCATGTTTTGATTCATATCCGTTTAAGGTACTTGGCAGACGTTGTGGTCATGGTCAGTGGCACATGCCAACTTTGTCAAGGCATTGCGCACAATAGCTGTGCCAAGCCACAGGGTTTTTACCTTGATTATACCTGTAAGATCATGCACATTAGATGTGCGGTGTGATTGGACACTCTGACAGTGGCTGACTCGTGTTATGATTCATAGCCGTTTAAGGTACTTGGTAAACTTTGTGGTCATGGTCAGTGGCACATGCCAACTTTGTCAAGGCATTGGGCACAATAGCCGTGCCAAGCCACCAGTATTCTACCTTGTTCATACCTGCAAGGTCATGCCTAGTACATCTGAACTGTGATTGAACACTCCGGCCATGGCTGACTCTTGTTATGGTTCATGGAAGTAAAAGTCACTTGGATACATTTGTGGTCATGGTCAGTGGCACATGCCAACTTTGTCAAGGTATTGTGCACAATAGCCACAACGAGCCACCAGTATTCTACCTTATTCATACCTGTAAGGTCATGTCCATTACATCTGCACTGTGATTGGACACTCTGACCGTGGCTGTCTCGTGTTATGATTAATAGCCGTTTAAGGTACTTGGTAAACTTTGTGGTCATGGTCAGTGGCACATGCCAACTTTGTTAAGATATTGCGCACAATAGCCGTGCCAAGCCACCGGCTTTTTACCTTGTTCATACTTGCAAGGTCATGCACATTAGATGTACGCTGTGATTGAGCACTCGGACCGTGGCTGACTCGTGTTACGATTCGTATAAGTTAAAGTCACTTGGTTAACTTTGTGGTCATGGTCAGTGGCACATGCAAACTCCGTCAAGGCATTGCGCACAATAGCCACACCGAGCCACCAGTATTCTACCCTGTTTATACCTGCAAGATCATGCCTAGTACATCTGCACTGTGATTGGACACTCTGACCGTGGCTGACTCGTGTTATGATCAATAGAAGTAAAAGTCACTTGAATACATTTGTGGTCATGGTCACTGGCACATGCCAACTTTGTCAAAGCATTGCACACAGTAGCCACACCGAGCTACCAGCATTCTACCTTGTTTATACCTGTAAGGTCATGTCCAGTTTATCTGCACTGTGATTGAACACTCTGACCGTGGCTAACTTGTGTTATGATTCATAGCCGTTTAAGGTACTTGGTAAACTTTGTGGTCATGGTCTGTGGCACATGCCAACTTTGTCGGGGCATTGCGCACAGCAGCCGTGCCAGGCCACCGGTGTTTACATCGTTTCTACCTGCAAGGTCATGCCTATTACATCTGCACTGTGATTGGACACTCTGATCGTGGCTGACTCGTGTTACGATTCGTAGTAGTTAAAGTCACTTGGTAAACTTTGTGGTCATGGTCAGTGGCACATGCCACCTTTGTCAAGGCATTGCGCACAGTAGCCACAGCGAGCCACCCTTATTCTACCTTGTTTATACCTGTAAGATGATGCCCAGTATATCTGCACTGTGATAAGACACTCTGACCGTGGCTGACTCGTGTTACGATTCGTAGTAGTTAAAGTCACTTGGTAAACTTTGTGGTCATGGTCAGTGGCACATGCCAACTTTGTCGAGGCATAGCACACAATAGCCACACCGAGCCACCAGTATTCTACCTTGTTTCTACCTGCTAGATCATGATTAGTACATCTGCACTGTGATTGGACACTCTGACCGAATGACTCGTGTTAGGAACAATAGAAGTAAAAGTCACTTGGGTACATTTGTGGTCATGGTCAGTGGAACATTCCAACTGTGTCAAGGATTTGCGCACAATAGCCACACCGAGCCACCAGTATTCCACCTTGTTTGCACCTGCAACGTCATGCCTAGTACATCTGCACTGTGATTGGACATTCTGACCGTGGCTGACTCGTGTTATGATTCATAGAAGTTAAGGTCAGTTGGTAAACTTTGTGGTCATGGTCAGTGGCACATGCCAACTTTGTCAAGGCATTGCGCACAATATCCACACCGATCTACCAGTATTCTACCTTGTTTGTACCTGCAAGGTCATGCTCGGTATATCTACAGTATGATTGGACACTCTGACCATGGCTGACTCGTGTTATGATTCATAGCCGTTAAAGGTACTTGGTAAACTTTGTGGTCATGGTCAGTGGCACATGCCAACTTTGTCAAGGCATTGCACACAATAGCCACACAAAGCCACCAGTATTCTACCTTGTTTCTACCTGCTAGATCATCACTAGTACATCTGCACTGTGATTGGACACTCTGACCATGGCTGACTCGTGTTATGATCGATATAAGTAAAAGGCACTTGGATACATTTGTGGTCATGGTTAGTGGCACATGCCAACTTTGTCAAGGAATTGTGCACAATAGCCACACCGAGCCACCAGTATTATACCTTGTTTGTACCTGCAAGATCATGCCTAGTACATCTACACTGTGATTGGACACTCCGACCGTGGCTGACTCGTGTTATGATTCGTAGAAGTTAAAGTCACTTGGTAAAATTTGTGGTCATGGCCAGTGGCACATGCCAACTTTTTCAAGGCATTGCGCACAATAGCCACACCGAGCCACAAATATTCTACCTTGCTTACACCTGCAAGGACATGTCCAGTATATCTGCACTGTGACTGGACACTCTGACCGTGGCTGACTCTTGTTGTGATTCATAGCCGTTTAAGGTACTTGATAAACTTTGTGGTCATGGTCAGTGGCACATGCCAACTTTGTCAGGGCATTGCGCACAATAGCCGTGCCAATCCAACGGCTTTTTACCTTGTTTATACCTGCAAGGTCATGCATATTATATAAGGGCTGTGATTGGGCACTCTAACCGTGGTTGACTCGTTTTACGATTCGTAGACGTTAAAGTCATATGGTAAACTTTGTGGTCATGGTCAGTGGCACATGCCAACTGAGTCAAGGCATTGCGCACAATAGCCACACCGAGCCACCAGTATTCTACCTTGTTTATACCTGCAAGATCATGCCTAGTACATCTGCACTGTGATTGGACACTCTGACCGTGGCTGACTCGTGTTATGATCAGTAGAAGCAAAAGTCACTTGGATACATCTGTGGTCATGGTCAGTGACACATGCCAACTTTGTCCAGGAATTGCGCAAAATAGCCACACCGAGCCACCAGTATTCTCCCTTGTTTGCACCTGTAAGATCACGCCTAGTACATCTGCACTGTAATTGGACACTCTGACCGTGGCTGACTCGTGTTATGATTCGTATAAGTTAAAGGCACCTGGTAAACCTTGTGGTCATGGCCAGTGGCACATGCCAACTTTGTCAAGGCATTGCGCACAATAGCCATACCGAGCCACCAGTATTCTACCTTTTTTGCACCTGGAAGATCATGCCAAGTACATCTGCACTGTGATTGGACACTCTGACCGTGGCTGAGTCATTGTGTGATCAATAGAAGTAAAAGTCACTTGGAACCATTTGTGGTCATGGTCAGTGGCACATGCCAACTTTGTCAAGGCATTATGCACAATGGCCGTGCCAAGCTACCAGTTTTTTTCCTTGTTTATACCTGCAAGGTCATGCCCAGTATGTCTGCACTGTGCTTGGACACTCTGACCGTGGCTGACTCTTGTTATGATTCATAGCCGTTTAAGGTACATGGTAAACTTTGTGGTCATGGTCAGTGGCACATGTCAACTTTGTCAAGGCATTGCGCACAATAGCCACACCGAGCCACCAGTATTGTACATTGTTTGCACCTACAGGATCATGCCTAGTAAATATGCATTGTTATTGGACACTCTGACCGTGGCTGACTTGTGTTATGATCAATAGAAGTAAAAGTCACTTGGTAAACTTTGTGGTCATGGTCAGTAGCACATGCCAACTTTGTCAAGGCATTGCGCACAATAGCCGTGCCAAGCCACCGGTTTTTTACCTTATTTATACCTGCAAGGTCATGCATATTACATGTGCGCTGTGATTGGGTACTCTGAGCGGGGCTGACGCGTTTTACGATTTGTAGAAGTTAAAGTCACTTGGTAAACTTTGTGGTCATGGTCAGTAGCACATGCCAACTTTGTCAAGGCATTGCGCACAATAGGCACACCGAGCCACCAGTATTGTCCATTGTTTGCACCTACAGGATCATGCCTAGTAAATATGCATTGTTATTGGACACTCTGACCGTGGCTGACTCGTGTTGTGATTCATAGCCATTTAAGGTACTTGATAAACTTTGTGGTCATGGTCAGTGGCACATGCCAACGGAGTCAAGGCATTGTGGACAATAGCCACACCTAGCCACCAGTATTCTACCTTGTTTAACCCTGCAAGATCATGCCTAGTACATCTGCACTGTGATTGGACACTATGACCGTGGCTGACTTGTGTTATGATCAGTAGAAGTAAAACTCACCTTGATACATTTGTGGTCATGGTCAGTGGCACATGCCAACTTTGTCAAGACATTACACACAATAGCCACACCAAGTCACCGGCTTTTTACCTTGTTTGAACCTGCAAGATCATGCCTAGTACATCTGCACTGTGATTGGACACTCTGACCGTGGCTACCTCGTGTTATGATCAAAAGAAGTAAAAGTCACTTGGATACATTTGTGGTCATGGTCAGTGGCACGTGCCAACTTTGTCAAGGCATTGCACACAATAGGCACACCGAGCAACCAGTATTCTACCTTTTTTATACCTGCAATGTCATTCCCAGTATATCTGCACTGTGATTGGACAACCTGACATTGGCTGACTTGTGTTGTGATTCAAAGCCGTTTACTGTACTTGGATAAATTTGTGGTCATGGTCAGTGGCACATGCCAACTTTGTCAATGCATTGCACACATTAGCCACGCCGAGCCACCAGTATTCTACCTTGTTTATACATATAAGGTCATGCCCAGTATATCTGCACTATGATTGGACAATCTGACCGTGGCAGACTCCTGTTATGATTCATAGTCGTTTAAGGTACTTGGTAAACGTTCTTGTCATGGTCAGTGGCACATGCCAACTTTGTCAAGGCATTGCGCACAATAGCCGTGCCATGCCACCGGTTTTTTACCTTAATTGCACCTACACGATCATGCCTAGTACATCTGCAATATGATTGCACACTCTGACCGTGGCTGACTCGTGTTATGATCAATAGAAGTGTATGTCACTTGGATACATTTGTGGTCATGGTCAGTGGCACATGCCAACTTTGTCAAGGCATTACGCACAATAGCCACACCAAGCAACCAGTATTCCATCTTGCTTATACCTACAAGGTCATGCCCAGTATATCTGCGCTGTACTTGGACACTCTGACCGTGGCTGGCTCGTGTTATGATTCATAGCCGTTTAAGGTACTTGGTAAACCTTGTGGTCATGGTCAGTGGCACATGCCAACTTTGTCAAGGCATTGCGCAGAATAGCCACACCGAGCCACCAGTATTCTACCTTGTTTATACCTGTAAGGTCATGTCCAGTATATCTACACTGTGATTGGACATTCTGACCGTGGCTGACTCGTGTTATGATTCATGGAGTTAAAGTCAATTGGTAAACTTTGTGGTCCTGGTCAGTGGCACATGCCAACTTTGTCAAGACATTGCGCACAGTAGCCACACCGAGCCACCAATATTCTACCTTGTTTGCACCTGCAAGATCATGCCTAGTACATCTGCACTGTGATTGCACACTCTGACCGTGGCTGACTCGTGTTATGATCTATAGAAGTGTATGTCACTTGGATACATTTATGGTCATGGTCAGTGGCACATGCCAACTTTGTCAAGGCATTGTGCACAATAGCCACACCGAGCCACCAGTATTCTACCTTGTTTATACCTGCAAGGTCGTTCCCTGTATATCTGCACAGTGATTGGACACTCTGACCGTGGCTGACTCGAGTTATGATTCATAGCCGTTTAAGGTACTTGGTAAACTTTGTGGTCATGGTCAGTGGCATATGCCAATTTTGTCAAGGCATTTTGCACAATAGCCGTGCCAAGCCACCGGTTTTTTAACTTGTTTATACCTGCAAGGTCATGCATATAAGATGTGCACTGTGATTGGGCACTCTTACTTTGGCTGCCCCGTGTTACGATTCGTAGAAGTTAATGGCACTTGGTAAACTTTTTGGTCATGGTTAGTGGCACATGCGAACTTTGTCAAGGCATTGCGCAGAATAGCCACACCGCGCCACCAGTATTCTACCTTGTTTATACCTGTAAGGTCAAGCACAGTATATCTGCACTGTGATTGGACACCCTGACCGTGGCTGACTCGTGTTATGTTTCATAGCCATTTAAGGTACTTGGTAAACTTTGTGTTCATGGTCAGTGGCACATGCCAACTTTGTCAAGGCATTGCGCACAATAGCCATGCCAAGCCACCGGTTTTTAACCTTGTTTATACCTGCAAGGTCATGCATATAAGATGTGCACTGTGCTTGGGCACTCTAACCGTGGCTGACTCGTGTTACGATTCGTAGAAGTTAAAGTCATTTGGTAAACTTTGTGGTCATGGTTAGTGGCACATGCCAACTTTGTCAAGGCGTTGCGCATAATAGCCACACCGAGCCACAAGTGTAATGCCTTGTTTGTACCTGCAAGGTCATGCCTAGTACATCTTCACTGTGATTGGACACTCTGACCGTGGCTGACTCGTGTTATGATCAATAGAAGTAAATGTCACTTGGANTGGCACATGCCAACTTTGTCAAGGCATTGCGCACAATAGCCATACCAAGCCACCCGTATTCTACCTTGCTTATACCTGCTAGGTAATACCCAGAATATCTGCACTGTGACTGGACACTCTGACTGTGGCTGACTCGTGTTATGATTCATAGCCGTTTAAGGTACATGGCACACTTTGTGGTCATGGTCAGTGGCACATGTCAATTTTGTCAAGGCATTGCGCACAATAGCCACACCAAGCCACCAATATTCTACATTGTTTATACCTGCAAGATCATGCCTAGTACATCTGCACTGTGATTGGCCATTCTGACCGTGGCAGACTCGTGTTATGATCAATAAAAGTAAAATTCACTTTGATGCATTTGTGGTCATGTCGGTGCCACATGCCAACTTTGTCAAGGCAGTGCGCACAATAGCTACACCAAGCCACCGGTTTTTTACCTTGTTTGAGCCTGCAAGATCATGCCCTGTACATCTGCACTGTGATTGGACACTCTGACCGTGGCTGACTCGTGTTATGATCAATAGAAGTAAATGTCACTTGGATACATCTGTGGTCATGGTCAGTGGCACATGCCAACTTTGCCAAGGCATTGCACACAATAGCCACACCGTGCCACCAGTATTCCACCTTGTTTATACCTGTAAGGTCATGCCCAGAGTATCTACACTGTGATTGGACACTCTGACGGTGGCTTACTCATGTTATGATTCATAGCCGTTTACGGTACTTGGTAAATTTTGTGGTCATGGTCAGTGGCACATGCCAACATTGTCAAGGCATTGTACACAATAGCCGTGCCAAGCCACCAGTTTTTAACCTTGTTTATGCCTGCAAGGTCATGCATGTTAGATGTGCACTGTGACTGGGCACTCTGACCGTGACTGACTCGTGTTATGATCAATAGAAGTAAAAGTCCATATTTATCCAAGTGGATACATTTGTGGTCATGGTCAGTGGCACATGCCAACTTTGTCAAGGCATTGCGCACAATAGCCACACTGAGCCGCCAGTATTCTACCTTGTTCATACCTGAAAGGTCATGCATAGTATATCTGCAATGTGATATGACACTCTGACCGTGGCTGACTCGTGTTCTGATTCATAGCCGTTTAAGGTACTTGGTAAACTTTGTGGTCATGGTCAGTGGCACATGCCAACTTTGTCAAGGCATTGCACACAAAAGCCACACCGAGCCACCAGTGTTCTAGCTTGTTTGCACCTGCAAGATCATGCCTAGTACATCTGCACTACGATTGGACACTCTGACCGTGGCTGACCCGTGTTCTGATCAATATAAGTAAAAGTCACTTGGATGCATTTGTGGTCATGGTCAGTGGTACATGCCAACTTTGCCAAGGCATTGCACACAAAAGCCACACCGTGCCACCATTATTCTACCTTGTTTATACCTGTAAGGTCATGCCCAGAGTATCTGCACCGTGATTGAACACTCTGACCGTGGCTATTGTGCGCAATGCCTTGACAAAGTTGGCATGTGCCACTGACCATGACCACAAAGTTTACCAAGTACCTTAAACGACCATGAATCATAACACGAGTCAGCCACGGTCAGAGTGTCCAATCACAGTGCAGATGTACTAGGCATGATCTTGCAGGTGCAAACAAGGTAGAATACTGGTGGATCGGTGTGACTATTGTGCGCAATGCCTTGACAAAGTTGTCATGCGCCCCTGACCGTGACCACAAATGTTTACCAAGTGAATTTAACTTCTACAAATCGTAACACGAGTCAGCTACAGATAGAGTGCCCAATCACAGTGCACATGTAATATGCATGACCTTGCAGGTATAAACAGGGTAAAACACCCGGTGTCTTGGCACGGCTATAGTACGCAATGCCTTGACAAAGTTGGCATGTGCCACTGACCATGACCACAAAGTTTACCAAGTACCTTAAACGGCTATGAATCATAACACGTGTCAGCCACAGTCATAGTGTCCAATCACGGTGCAAATATACTCAGCATGACCTTGAAGGTATAAACAAGGCAGAATACTGGTTGCTCGGTGTGGCTATTTTGCGAATGCCTTGACAAAGTTGGCATGTGCCATTGACCATGACCACAAATGTATCCAAGTGACTTTAACTTCCATGAATCATAACACGAGTCAGCCACATTCAGAGTGTCCAATCACAGTGCAGATGTACTAGGCATGATCTTGCAGGTACAAACAATGTACAATACTGGTGGCTCTGGTGTCCAATCAACGTGCACGTGTGCTAGGATTATACTTGCAGGTATAAACAAGGTAAAACACTGGTGGCGCAGTGTGGCTATTGTCCGCAATGCCTTGACAAAGTTGGCTTGTGCCACTGACCATGACCGCAAAGTTTACCAAGTGACTTTAACTTCTACGCATCGTAACACGAGTCAGCCACGGTCAGAATGCCCAATCACAGTGCACATGTAGTATGCATGACCGTGCTGGTATGAACAAGGCAAAAAACAGGTGGCCTGGCCGGGCTATTGTGCGCAATCCCTTGACAAAGTTGGCATGTGCAACTGACCATGACCACAAATTTATTCAAGTACCTTAAACGTCTATGAATCATGACATGAGTCAGCCACGGTCAGAGTGTCCAATCACACTGCACGTGTGCTAGGCATAAACTTGCAGGTATAAAACGGTAAAACACTGGTGGCTCAGTGCGGCTATTGTGCGCAATGCCTTGACATAGTTGGCATGTGCCACTGACCATGACCACAAA
>SZWC01002386.1:93880-110929 GCA_023375785.1 Penium margaritaceum
GTGTAAGTGCGTGTAAGTGCGTGTAAGTGCGTGTAAGTGCGGTTTAAGTTGGTCGTATTTCGTGTTAGTTCATGTAAATGCGTGTATGTGAGTGTAAGTACGTGTAAGTACGTGTAAGTGCGTGTAAGTGTGTGTAAGTGTGTGTAAGTGCGTGTAAGTGCTCATAAGCGCGTGTAAGTGCGTGTAAGTACGTGTAAGTGTGTGTAAGTTTGGGTAAGTGCGTGTAAGTGCGTGTAAGTGTGTGTAAGTGCGTGTAAGTACATGTAGGTACGTGTAAGTGCGTGTAAGTGAATATAAGTGCGTGTAAGTGTGTGTAAGTACGTGTAAGTGTAAAAAAGTGCGTGTTAGTACGTGTAAGTACGTGTAAGTACGTATAAGTGCGTGTAAGTGCGTCTAAGTGCATGTAAGTGCGTGTAAGTGCGTGTAAGTGTGTATAAATGAGAGTAAGTGTGGTTTAAGTTCGTATAAGTGGGTGTAAGTGTGTGTAAGTACGTGTAAGTATGTGTAAGTGCGTATAAGTACGTGTAAGTACGGTTTAAGTGATTGTAGTTTTGTGTAAGTTTGCATAAATGCGTATAAGTGCATGTAAGCGCATGTAAGTATGTGTAAGTACGTGTAAGTGTGTGTAAGTGCATGTAAGTGCGTGTAAGTGCGTGTAAGTGCATGTAAGTGCATGTAGGTACGTGTAAAAGCGTGTAAGTGTGCGTAAGTTTGTGTAGGTGCGTGTAAGAACGTGTAAGTGCGTGTAAGTATGTGTAAGTGCGTGTTAGTACGTGTAAGTTCGTATAATTAAGTGTAAGTGTGTGTAAGTGCGTGGAAGTGCGTATAAGTGCTTATAAGTACGTGTAAGTTCGTGTAAGTGAATGTCAGTTTGTATAAGTGCGTATAATTGCGTATAAGAGCGTGTAAGTATGTGTGTAAGTGCGTATAAGTGCGTGTAAGTGTGTGTAAGTTCGTGTAAGTATGTGTACGTTTAGGTAGGTACGTGTAAGAATGTGTAAGTGTGAGTTCGTTTGTGTAAGTACGTGTAAGTATGTGTAAGTGCGTGTATGTATGTAGAAGTGTGTGTAAGTGCGTGTAAGTGCGTGTAAGTGTGTGTAAGTGTGTGTAAGTGTGTGTAAGTGCGTGTAAATGCGTGTAAGTGTGTGTAAGTGCATGTAAGTGTGTGTAAGTGCATGTAAGTTCGTGTATGTACATGAAAGTGTGTGTAAGTGCGTGTAAGTATGTGTAAGTGCGTGTAAGTGCATGTAAGTACGTGTAAGTGTATGTAAGTGCGTGTAAGTATGTGTAAGTGTGTGTAGGTGCGTGTAAGTGCATGTAAGTGCATGTAAGTGTGTGTAAGTGCGTGTACGTTCATGTATGTGCATGAAAGTGTGTGAAAGTATGTGTAAGTATGTGTAAGTGCGTGTAAGTGCGTATAAGTGCGTGTAAGTGCATATAAGTGCGTATAAGTACGTTTCAGTGCGTCTAAGTGCGTGTAAGTGCGTGTGAGTACGTGTAACTGTGTGTAAGTATGTATCAGTGCGTGTAAGTGCATGTAAGTGCGGTTTAAGTGCGTGTAAGTTCGTGTAAGTTCTTTGTGTAAGTGCGTGTAAGTACGTGTAAGTGTGTGTAAGTGTGTGTAAGTTCGTGTAAGTGTGTGTAAGTGCGTATAAGTGCATGTAAGTCCGTGTAAGTACGTGTAAGTGCGTTTAAGTGCGAGTAAGTATGTATTAGTAAGTGTAAGTGTGTGTAAAAGCGTGAAAGTGTGTGTAAGTGCGTGTAAGTGCGTGTAAGTGTGTGTAAGTATTTGTAAGTGCGTGCAAGTGCGTATAAGTACGTGTAAGTGTATGTAAGTATGTGTAAGTGCGTGTAGGTGCGTGTAAGTGCGTGTAGGTGCATGTAAGTGTGTATAAGTGCGTATAAGTGCGTGTAAGTGCGTGTAAGTATGTGTAAGTGTGTGTAAGTGTGTGTAAGTGTGTGTAAGTGTGTGTAAGTACGTACAAGTACGTGTAAGTTCATGTGAGTGCGTGAAAGTGCGTTTAAGTGTGACTAAGTGCGTGTAAGTGCGTGTAAGTGTGTGGAAGTGCGTATAAGTGCATGTAAGTGTGTGTAAGTGCACGTAGGTACGTGTAAGTATGTTTAAGTACGTGTTAGTGTGTGTAAGTACGTGTAAGTGCGTATAAGAGCGTGTAAGTGCGTGTAAGTACGTATAAGTGTGTGTAAGTGCTTGTAAGTATGTGTAAGTGCGTGTAAGTACGTATAAGTGTGTGTAAGTGCTTGTAAGTATGTGTAAGTGCGTGTAAGTACGTATAAGTGCATGTGAGTGCATGTAAGTGCATGTAAGTACATGTAAGTTTGTGTAAGTACGTGTAAGTTTGTGTAAGTACGTTAAAGTGCATGTAAGTGCATATAAGTATGTGTAAATGTGTGTAAGTGTGTGTGAGTGCAAGTAAGTGCGTGTAAGTACGTGTAAGTTCTGGTAAGTGCATGTAAGTACGTGTAAGTGCGGTTTAAGTGGGTGTAATTTTGTGTACGTTCATGTAAATGCGTGTAAGTACGTATAAGTGCGTGTAAGTACGTATAAGTATGTATAAGCGCGTGTAAGTGCATGTAAGTGCGTGTAAGTGCGTGTAAGTGCTCGTAAGCACGTGTAAGTGCGTGTAAGTGTGTGTAAGTGTGTATAACTTTGTGTAAGTGCGTGTAAGTGCATGTAAGTAGGTGTAAGTGCGTGTAAGTGCATGTAAGTGCGTGTAAGTGTGTGTAAGTGCATGTAAGTGCGTGTAAGTACGTGTAAGTGTGTGTAAGTACGGTAAGTGCATATAAGTGTATGTAAGTGTGTGTACGTTCGTGTAAGCATGTGTAAGTGTGTGTAAGTGCGTGTAAGTATGTATAAGTGCGTGTAAGTGCGTGTAAGTATGTGTAAGTGTGTGTAAGTGCGTGTAAGTGCGTGTAAGTTTTGTCAGGAAAATGAGGGCACTGGAATAGGCTGAGGAGCAGGTGGTGAGGAAGTAGCCAGGAAGGAGCGGAAGGCTGACGGAGGATGACGTCACAGTAGCACCAGAAGTATACCGACAGGGGAGAACAGCGCGAGGAGCGAGAGCGACGAAGCGCTGATCATGAGCAATCAAGAGAGACACTGACAGTAAGGAAGCGAGGCTGATAGCCGAAGCGCGTTGATGCCGGGTACTGCGGTTCGGGTTCCTTCGAGGATGGATCCTTCAAGGAGTGTGATATACAGGTGATGATTAGGCAACAGCTTGGAACTGATGGATAACTGAGCGAAGTCAATGATTAGTGTGATGAAGGCAACGGAGCGAGAAATGACAATTGAGCGGAGGCAATCGATGAAGGGTATTGAAGAGGCAATGACTGAGGAATGAATAACTGAGGCAATTGGGTACATGGATCCTATTGCTATTAGTGCTAGTCTAGGGAGCTAGGTTACAAGTGTCTACACCCATCAGGGTGGATGGTGCGAGACGTGAAGCCGGAGCCGCCATTGTGCTGTTGCTGCGGCTGCTGTGTCTGTGCGGTGCGAGGAAGCGATGCGGCTCCACTTCGTCTTATGGTTTTGGGAGTTCTCCCATGTTAGGCGGGGAACGTGCTTCTTCTCTCGATCCTTGGATGTTGCCACGGAGAACAGACCGGGGAGCAGGATTCCTGTCGGCAGATCTTGCTGGCCGATACGTGGTGTCGGGGATCCGTTGGCGTTGGACGTGGTGTGTTTGGACGGCCGGATGATCAGACCAGATGAATCTGATTGGTTATGCCTTCCGAGCCGTTTGGGCAGCAGGACTTGGGAGGTGAACCGGGTTCCGTCTGACTTTTCCTTTTCCCGTTGGGTGAACTCTCCAGAGACGATTGAGTTATACCAGGGTGACCTTGGCAGAGCCGTGTGGTTCTTGATGTAGATTCCGACAGCCCCCTTCAAGAGCACACGGCTTGCAAGAAAGAGACCAAGGATTGTCTTCAGTTGCTTTTCAGCAGCCCAGTGATGATGTGGAGTTTGAGTGATAGCAGGTTGCGCAGTTTGGAGAATCTGAAAGGGAGGAGCTGTTGAACTGGTGGAGCCCTGTGTCCATGCTGTTAAAGATTGTTCGCGCAGGTGCGAAGGAGGGATTGAGTCAGAGGCAGGCTCAGTGGAAGGGTGATNTAAATTGATGATGACTCCGGTGGGATTTCAGAGATTTCAGCTGCTAGTTTCTCAGGAGCGTTTGGGGGCAGGTGAGAAGTCGTCTGATATCTGCAGGGCAGGTTTACTGAGAGAGGAGGAGCAATGCAGGTGTTTGAGTGAAATGTGTCAACCTGTGATGATGGGGAAGGGCATGTTGTTTGAGAAAAACCAGGTGGAACTGCAGGAGCAGGTGCTGGTGATGTCATGTCAGTTGGGGAAGTACAGGCTCTTGGTAGAGCGGGTGTTGGTGTGGACTGGAGGTTGTCAGCTGGTAGTGAAGCGGGAGTATTGGAGGATGCAGTTTTCTCACAGGAGTCTTTGGAATTGAGGATGGTGGAGGGAGTTGCAGCAGTCATGGTTGAGGTGTTTTTGAGCAGCTGTGCTCGTTTTTGTGGCGGGATGTAGCGATCTGTTGTCTTGGTGACAGAAGGTGATTGTGATGCTGATTTATTTGCGAGGGGAAGCCTGACTTGTGATGGTGGAGGCGTGATGGTAGAGTGAACGTTGGGCTGCTGCGTGGTGATTCCTCCAAATGGAGGTGCCGTAGTTGCGAAGCATGAACTCGTTTAGCTCTTTGCGAGAGAAGATTGGAGTGTCGAAAAAGAGAAGAAGACCCATAGTGGCGGTAGGGTCAGGAACTTTAGTTGAGGGGTTGTCTTGAGGCGAGGGGAATGGTTCATCAGGATAGAGGTCATCATCGAAGTAGTAGTCCAGGTAATCGTCCTAGAAGGGAGGAAGGACATCTGAAGGAGATGGAGTGTATTCGAAGGTCATGATATTGCTGGCATCGTTTGCAGAGGAAGGTGTGGTTGTTGAGGTGATGGTTTCCCACGAGGAAGAGGGTGTCACAGGTGCAGGAGGGGTTTGGCTGGATGATGCGGATGATTGACTTTTCCTGGTAGTTGCTTGTTTGGGCAGGGGCACCAGAAGTAATCCAACAACCAGAAGAAGTGCCATGATTCCAGAGCAGATGAGTTCGAGCGTGAGGCTGTAGTTGAGGCGAGGGATATAACCGATGAGGGCTGCGAGTCCGAAGAGGAGGCATCCAAGCGCCTCCTCTGTGTCTTGAGAGAATCTCATGATGAAGGATGGCAGAGTTTTAGTGAATGAGGAGGGATGTCATTACTGCTGCGGGAGTTTTGATTCTGCTGGTGCCGGGAAGACGGTGACTGCTGCTGCTTGTTTTGTTGTGCGTAGCACCGCTACTGAGCCGTGCCCATACACGGTTCAAGAGTGGTGGTGACACACTAGCTGGAGCAGGAGGAGGCTTTGTGTGTGGGAAGCAGGTGTTGCTGTTGCGGAGGAGATGATAGTTGTTGAATGACCGGGGTGCGACGGAGTGATGGGCTTCGAGCGACAGGAGGCGATGAGCTTTGGCTGAAGTTGACTGCAGTGTCTTGAGCGCTGCGGCCATACACAACGTTGAGGATACTGCAGGTCGTTGACGAGGGAAGTGACAGCGGTGCGGCTGGTTTACGCGGCTCGACGTGGCGGTCTGGGCGTCAGCGAGGAAGGCGGAGGTGATGATGGCGCCAGAGTCTTTCTCTGGGCTCTGATACCATGTGAGGAAAATGAGGGCACTGGAATAGGCAGAGGAGCAGGTGGTGAGGAAGTAGCCAGGAAGGAGCGGAAGGCTGACGGAGGATGACGTCACTGTAGCACCAGAAGTATACCGACAGGGGAGAACAGCGCGAGGAGCGAGAGCGACGAAGTGCTGATCACGAGCAATCAAGAGAGACACTGATAGTGAGGAAGCGAGGCTGATAGCCGAAGCGCGTTGATGCCGGGTACTGCGATTCGGGTTCCTTGGAGGATGGATCCTTCAAGGAGTGTGAAATACAGGTGATGATTAGGCAACAGCTTGGAACTGATGGATAACTGAGCAGAGTCAATGATTAGTGTGATGAAGGCAACGGAGCGAGAAACGGCAATTGAGCGGAGGCAATCGATGAAGGATATTGAAGAGGCAATGACTGAGGAATGAATAACTGAGGCAATTGGGTACATGGATCCTATTGCTATTAGTACTAGTCTAGGGAGCTAGGTTACAAGTGTCTACACCCATCAGGGTGGATGGTGTGAGACGTGAAGCCGGAGCTGCCATTGTAATGTTGCTGCGGCTCCTGTGTCTGTGCGGTGCGAGGAAGCGATGCGGCTCCACTTCGTCTTATGGTTTTGGGAGTTCTCCCATGTTAGGTGGGGAACGTGCTTCTTCTCTCGATCCTTGGATGTTGCCACGGAGAACAGACCGGAGAGCAGGATTCCTGTCGGCGGATCTTGCTGGCCGATACGTGGTGTCGGGGTTCCGTTGGCGTTGGACGTGGTGTGTTTGGACGGCCGGATGATCAGACCAGATGAATCTGATTGGTTATGCCTTCCGAGCCGTTTGGGCAGCAGGACTTGGGAGGTGAACCGGGTTCCGTCTGACTTTTCCTTTTCCCGTTGGGTGAACTCTCCAGAGACGATTGAGTTATACCAGGGCGATCTTGGCAGAGCCGTGTGGTTCTTGATGTAGATTCCGACAAGTTTGTGTAAGTGCGTGTACGTTTGTGTAAGTGTGTGTAAGTGCCTGTAAGTGCGTGTAAGTGCGTGTAAATGCGTGTAAATACGTGTAAGTGCATGTAAGTGCGTGTAAGTGCGTGTAAGTGCGTGTAAGTACGTGTAAGTGCGTGTAAGTGCGTGTAAGTGCATGCAAGTACGTATACGTGTGTGTAAGTACGTGTAAGTGTGTGTAATTACCTGTAAGTTCATGTAGGTTTGTGTAAGTACGTCTATGTACGTGTAAGTACGTCTAAGTACGTGTAAGTTTGTTTAAATGAGTTTAAGTGCTGTTGAAGTTCATGTAACGCGTATAAGTGCATTTAAGTGAGTACGTGCATGTAAGCGCATGTAAGTGCGTGTAAGTGCGTATAAGTGTTTGTAAGTATGGTTTAAGTGGATGTAATTTTGTATAAGTTCGTGTAAATGTGTGTAAGTGTGTGTAAGTACGTGTAAGTACATGTAAGTATGTGTAAGTGTGTGTAAGTACGTGTAAGTGCGTGTATGTGCATGTAAGTACATGCAAGTGCGTATAAGTGCGTGTAAGTGCGTGTACGTATATAAAAGTGCGTGTTAGTACGTGTAATTGTGTATAAGTGCGTATAAGTGCGTGTTAGTGTGTGTAAGTGCATGTAAGTACGTGTAAGTGCATGTAAGTGCGTGTAGGTGTGTGTAAGTGCGTGTAAATGCGTATAAGTGCGTGTAAGTACGTGTAAGTGCGTGTAAGCGTGTGCAAGTACGTATAAGTGTGTGTAAGTGCGTGTAAGTACGTGTAAGTGCGTGTAAGCGTGTGCAAGTACGTATAAGTGTGTGTAAGTGCGTGAAAGTGCGTGTAAGTGCGTCTAAGTGCGTGTACGTACGTGGAAGTGTATGTAAGTGTGTGTAGGTACTTGTAAGTGCGTGTACGTGCGTATAAATGTGTATAAGTACGGTTTAACTGCGTGTAAGTTTGTGTAAGTTTGTGTAAGTGCGTGTAAGTGCGTGTAAGTACGTGTAAGTATGTGTAAGTGCGTGTAAGTGCGTGTACGTGCGTATAAATGTGTATAAGTACGGTTTAACTGCGTGTAAGTTTGTGTAAGTTTGTGTAAGTGCGTGTAAGTGCGTGTAAGTACGTGTAAGTATGTGTAAGTGCGTGTAAGTGCGTGTTGGTGCGTGTAAGTGCGTATAGGTGCGTGTAAGTGCGTGTAAGTGCGTGTAAGTATGTGTAAGTGTGTGCAAGCGCGTATAAGTGCATGTAAGTACGTGTAAGTGTGTGTAAGTACGTGCAAGTGCGTGTAAGTGCGTGTAAGTGCATGTAAGTGCGTGTAAGTACGTGTAAGTACGTGAAAGTGCGTGCAAGTTTATGTAAGTTCGTGTAAGTACGTGTAAGTACATGTAAGTGTGTATAAGTGCGTGTAAGTGCCTGTAAGTCTGTATAAGTGCGTGTAAGTGTATGTAGGTGCGTGTAAGTACGTTTAAGTGTGTGTAAGTACGTATAAGTGCATATAAGTGCGTGTAAGTGTATGTAGGTGCGTGTAAGTACGTTTAAGTGTGTGTAAGTACGTATAAGTGCATATAAGTGCGTGTAAGTGTGTGTAAGTACGTGTAAGTGTGTGTAAGTACGTGTCAGTGTGTGTAAGTACTTGTAAGTATGTGTAAGTACGTATAAGTACGTGTACGTGCATGTAAGTGCATGTAAGTACATGTAAGTTCGTATAAGTGCGTGTAAGTTTGTGTAAGTGCGTTTAAGTGCGTGTAAGTACGTGTAAGTACGTGTAAGTGTGTGTAAGTGCATGTAAGTACAAGTGAGTGCATGTACATACGTGTAAGTGCGTGTAAGTACATGTTAGTGCGTGTAAGTACGGTTTAAGTGGGTCTAATTTCGTGTAAGTTTGTGTAAATACGTGTAAGTATGTGTAAGTGTGTGTAAGTATGTGTGAGTACGATCAATAGAAGTAAAAGTCACTTCGATACATTTGTGGTCATGATCAGTGGCACATGCCAACTTTGTCAAGGCATTGCACTCAATAGCCACACCGAGCCACCAGTATTCTATCGTGTTTATAGCAGCAAGGTCATGCCCAGTCTATCTGAACTCTGATTGGGCACTCTGACTGTGGCTGACTGTTAATGATGTTTCGTTCATCCACCGGAGTATGGGGGGAGGAAGGAGCTGGGCCCGGGTTCAAGAGGAAGAAGGGGAGGTCGACGAATCATCCGACGGCCGCTCAATCGAGGAAAGAAATTGCGAGAAGGGCAGTTCGATTCCGGGAAGCAATGGGGCGCAAACGAAGATATTTCTGTGGACGCTGTGACCCGACCAGACCTGCCGAGAGGAAGGGAAGGCGGCCCGAGGCTGGCTTGATGGTAGCGGAACCGCGTCCGAACCTCAAAAGGAGGAGCGGTACTCGAGGCGCCTTATCCAAAGGCGTTTTGATGTGCGAGCCGCGAAAGGGGCTAGCCAGCGGGATGGGATCTTGGGAAGCGGTGTGAGGAGAAGATAAGAAGAGGAGGACGAGAAGAGGACCGACTGCTGACGAGAACCGACTGCTAATGCAATGCCGTTGATCCTGAGCTGCAAAGACGCTGAAGCTGACGGCGGAACACTGACATTGGATGCTTCTGCTCCCGAATCGCGAGATGGCGGTCACCATTGGCGAGCGACGTTGCTGACCCCTCGCGTGACCCGGGTGTGGGAGGCTGGCCCTGCAGCCGTCGGCCGGCCTGAGAGATTGCTGTCCCTCATTCAAACCAGACCGTCGAGCGGGACCCGCGTCCCGTCTCGCGACAAGTTAGAGTAGGGAAGCTAGACCGGATCAGGAGTGTAGGAGAAGTGTGTGTGTATGAGAGGGTGTGCTGCCATCCCCGGATGGGAAGGCCGCTTCGTGAGGAGTACATCACGGAGCCATCATCGCCTAGACCTGAGTTCCCACGGGAGCACCAGCCACCCAGCTCCAGGCGCGGTCCCCGAGACTCTCCAGTGTCCTTCTACGCCATCTGTAGCTGCTGCAATGTGTCCCGTCGGCTTGGCACACGCACGGTTTTGGGAGTGATACAATGGTCCCATCATCCCGCCGATGGAGCCGTGGAGCAGTTCTGGCAACCGTGGCAGCAGAGACTTCCCCGCGATGATGAGCCCCACCGCATGGAGAGCTAGCAAGAGGTCGCGCGTGACGTCGGGCGGCGTGCTGCAGAGGCGGCTGAAGAGCGGGCCGAGGTGTACCAAGCATACCAGCGCTACCAACAGGAGCTCGCCCGCCTGGAAGAGGAGGACTCGGCACGTGCCCGTTCCCGTGCAGGTCGACGTACTGACGGACCACTGGAGTTACATCGGGCCGTTCCATGGGTGAACAACGAAGGCGGCGTGCACCGCACGGTGCTTGTGCAAAGACCTGCGCCGGTCAATGGTCCGGTGACTCAGGAAGCTTACGGTTTGCTTGTTCTGCTTGATGACGCCTAGGGTACTCATTGTGTGGTTAGGAGAGAAATGCTGATTGATTATACTCCCGCTTTTGTTTGAAGGTAATCACTTTGATTGTTCAAAGTCATCTCGTTTAGGTCGTTAGGAGGAATTCTCTCAGTGAGTGTCATGTTGTCCGATGCATGATTGACCGTCGGTGATTAACTTAAGTGAGTGAATCTAACAGTTAGAATAACCACACTGATTGTCTTGAGATTAGTTTAAATCCCAGCCACAGAAGTACGCGTCATTAGGAGAAGGAGTGTGTGTGATACATTCCCGGCACTAATTCGGTGGATGATCCGTCGAGTGATTAAGAAAAGTTACCCGGTCGATGAAACGTGATTTGATCAAACTGGAGCAAAAAGAGTGATACAAGACAGGGCAGAGTTGGAAAAGGAAAGTAAGCAGAGCCGCAGGAATAGCGCAGACGAACGACACCCAAGGAGCTGATCCTCGTATGCTGTTAGACCCGATTCCGGCGGAAGGCGACAAAGGGCATAACAGTGTCAATGGTACGGTGAGTGTGGACTCACTTGTTTTCTGTAACGAGTGTGATATTCACCTGCAGATCAGTCTATAATTCGAAGCGCGGTCTCTAAGGAGGGAGCTGCCAAATCTTCCACCGGACGGAGGACACCGCAGGCGACCCATCACCGCAACCCCAACGACTTCCCTGATAACGGTGGTGTCTCCCTGCCAACCTACGAGGCGTGAGGATAGAGCGACCGTGCCGGTAAATCATTTGGCTGTACCATTGGCGACGCAAAGATGAGCCCCAACGCACTCTACATCCTTGAAAAATAAAGGATGAGGCAAACCGCCGCCGCGCATCATTACGAGAGAAGCCCAGAAGATCCTCCAGGGCTCGACCCTAGATTTGAGTGGGATCCGGTGGATGATCAGTCCCCGCAGTTGTACAACGAAGGAGACGAGACGGACCCCGACCAAGAAGAAGCATTTCACCTGCGACGGCTTGAGGAACTCTGTGAATGGAAGGCTATCCGACAGGCATGGTTGGCCAATCCCTCACAGGAGGACACAGAGGAAGACGACATGCGCCACCCAGACGGGCGGCGGGACTCCATGCAGGTGGAAGACTATGTATCAGACAAAGAGCATGAACTTGAGGCGGATGAAGGGCCCGTCTTGCTCCATAAAGTCACGACGCCAGATGGAAGGACCGTTTACAAGGCATTGGACATGATGCCAACGCAGGACGCACCGCGGCGCCTTGAGTTCTCTACCCCAGGGGCGTCCTCACCTGCACCTTTTGTCACCCATGACGGGGATTGTGCAGACCTGGATGATGCCCAGGAGGACCAAGGAGAGGAAGAAGAAGTATTGTTGGATCACCCTTCGGTGCAGGCTTTACACGCCCTGCATCAACCCGTCACCTTCTGTCCTCAGGCATTCCCCTCTCGTCCAACCGTTCACCCTCGTCGACCGGCCTCGGACAGCGGTGTGTCTCCACCACGAACAAAGACGAACTTGGAGGCGGTGGGAGAATGGCCAAGGGAAACCCGACGGGAAGGCCCATCCATTGTGACTTCACGTCGCCTAGTTGCTGGACAACAACCCCAACACCAGCAGCAAACGAGCAAGGCATCCTCCATTTTGGGAGCGTCGCACCGCCGAGAAGTCCCGGCTCAAGGAGGAATCAATGCTTCATCCACGGCCGGACCCACCGGACAATTATGAGCCTTGGGGAACACACACATCCCAACAGGGGCTCCGTCAACCAAATATACAATACCACCTGTCCAGTCAAAGATGCAGTCATCTCATTATCAAGCAAGCAAGACATCGGCCACACCTGTGGCAGGAAGACTCTAGCAAAGACCCCGAGTGACGGGTGGTTCAACCGGAACTGGACAAGGATCAGTGGCTCATGGAGGCAAGATTTTATCGTACTAGTACAAGCGAGTTCAGCAAGATAGCACATGGGAATTTCCGGAGTGGGAGGAACCGATGCAGGACGTGCTCGACCAAGAGGAGCAGTAGTCGCTTCATCGGCTAGTACTAGGGCAGCTGGCCTGGCGTTAGCACATCGATCCCACCTGGGGGCCCCGTCACGGGCGCAGGTGCTAATGGTGCCTCCGCAGGAACTGCCTTTGAACCCAGCGGCGAAGGCTTCTTACACTCTCCCAAAGCTCAATGTCTTCAAGGGTGAACCAAAGGAGGACCCGGCCATGTGGCTGTTCAAGTTGGGTACTTGTCTCGATTATGGGTTGTTATCTCCTGACTATATTGTCCCAGTGCTGCACCTAGCGCTACAAGGGAAAGCTTTGGAGTGGGTCACTACACAGCATAAGGAACGTCCTTTTGCTGACTTTGATGATTTGGCGAATAGGATGACCAAGCGTTTTGACCTCATGAGCCTGGAAGAAGCAGAGCTCCAGATTCGTACCATCCGCATGAAGGCTGGAGAAAACATCAAGTTACACAACGACAAGTTTACCAAGATCTCGGTGCGATGTGTCGACATACCCTTGCGCATGATTAAGGAGTATTACCGGGATTCTCTTGTCCCAGCAATCGCTGAAACATTGGATTTAGGACAGTTCAGCACACTGAAGGAGGAAGCTGAACATTAGCAAAGGGAAATCAAACGACGAGCGGCTCGAGAACAGCCCGCTCCAAAGGAACATGTGGCCCTACTATTCGCATGCCTGCAGGAGCTTCAACACCCAACCCGATGAATCCCCATAGCTACACACCTGAGAGTTGCTATGGATGGAGATAATTCACCCATTGGCACCGAGAATGTCCCAATTCCACCCTAATGCCAGGCGTGCCACCCAGAGGAGGACAATACCAAGGACGCGGACCGGTTGGACCAGGACCTGCCGCTGCACGGCAAGCTGTTGGTCCCAACATCACCGCCCGTCCCTCTGGTCCGGTGGGCAATGGGCTGGCACAATGGAAGGCGTATGTGCAGCAAAGGGAGACGGGAGAGACACCAGCTACTGCTCAGCCATCTACGTCAATCACGCCGGCACGGAATGTGAAGCTCAGTCTTCCCCGCTCCGAAGAAGAGACCTTGGAGACTCCCCCGACGGCTGCAAAACGGGAACTGGTCACGGTGGCTCAAGTACAAGGTGTGGAAGGACGGTCGATTGCGCAAATGTATGAGCGCATGCGCATATACAAAGAGCAACAGGAACGGGCTGAAGTAGACCTGCAAACATGTGTCGAAGCGCGCTCGACTCGGTTACCAAGTCAGATTTTGGCGATGCCCCCGAAGCCCCCACCCAAACCGCGCACGCACACTTCAAGGGGTCCCACGCCTCCACATCGCCAGAGGATGACCTTTGCGCCTTCAGCATGCAACGAGCCCACGGCAAGTGCCCTGACCCCATTCCACCGCCCCTTTCAGGAGATATCCCTGGGTGAGTATCTACAACAAAGTTTCACTTGTCTCCTGGACTTCGTAGCGGTTCTGCAGGAATACGCCGAAAAGCTTCGACCAGCCAGCATTCGCCTTAGCTGCACTTAGGACCCACATGACCGACTCAGCCGGGTAGCCATTAGAGCTGAACCTGACACATGGGGGTGGCGGCCCATGCCCCTTGCACCACCACGAACACAAGCTCCCCACCATGAAGTGGCTAGCTGTCATGTGTACATACGTGGCAAGAAGTTCCTAGCAATCTTTGCCCTTTGCGCCATCCATACCAAGGTGACACTTCAAGTCCTGCAAGTAGTCGACTGGCAGCACAAGATTCAACCAACAACCAACGTGTTCGTGAATGCATCCGGCGACATGGACGCAGGACACGGTGTCGTGCGTGGATGACCTTCCCCGGCAGGTGGGCCTCATGCACGAAGTTGTGCGGGTGCAGGTCACGGTGGCCCGCACCTACGATGTCTTGCTAGGAACACATTATCTCATCCCCCGACAAGCGGGCCTCTTCTTGTCGAAATCTTGATCAAGACTCACACGGCTCAACCGGGTTCATCCCTATCTTCTTTGAGCCCTCCAACTCTCCCTGGGATATCCACTCAGCAGAAAACGGAAAAGGCCGTCCAGACCCAGTTCACCTACCGCGTTCTGCCGCCTGAACAACTCAAATGGTATGCCCAATCAGACTGTTCCGGTCTGACCAGCCAGCTGTCCAAACACACCACGTCCAACGCCAACGGACCTCTAACATCACGTATGGACCAGCAAGATCTGCCGACGGCAGCCCTGCTCCCTGGTCCGTTCTCCGTGGCAACATCCAAGGCTCGGCAAATGAAGCACGTCCTCAACTCAACCTGGGAAGGTTCCCAAGAACACAAGATCATGCGGAGTCGCACCGCGCCCACGCAGCGCAAAGACACAGGAGCAGCAGCAGTAGCACACTGTCGGTTGCGGCTGCACATCTCGCACCGCCCGCCCTAATGGGTGTAGGCTACTGTAATTTGTACTCTAGACTTAGACCTGTTTAGTAATAATAGTAGTAGAACTCATGTACTCAATTGCCTCAGTCAATTCCACCTCAATTTCCTTCATCATCATTCCCTCCGTTTAATTGCCGTTCCTCTCCTCATCGCTCTCATCACTTTGATCGTCGCCTTCCCTCAATCATCTATCAGTTCAGCAAAGTGCATCGGGTCCAAAGTTGCCGTCTGATCTTCGCTCGCCTTTCTCACATCTCGGAGTGTTCATCCACTGTAGAGCTTGAACCGCGGTGGCTTTCAGTCCGCGCTTCGGTTCCCAACCTCTCTTGACTACTAAGGGCGTTGCTCTTGATAACTCATCCTTAGCGCTTCGTCGCTTCCGCTCCTCGCACTGTCTTCTCCTGTTTGAGTACTTCTGTTCTGCTGTGACGTCATTTTTTGTCAGCCTTCCGCATCTTTGTGGTAGCTTCTGCGCCACTCGCTCCTTTGCATGCTTTGCTGCTCCCATTTTCCTGACATGGTATCAGAGCCCAGAGAAATATCCGGATATCGTCATCGTTGTCTCCTCCTTTGCTGACGCCTGAACCGCTGAGCCAAGCCGCGCCATCACTGATTGAATTACGCCATCACTTCAAACCAGCTACACTACTATCGCCTTGTTCTTCTCCTTCCTGCAAAAGGCTAAGGAAACTATGTATGGGCACAGTCTTCAAAAGCTTTGCAACTTACACTCTCCATCATAACAGCAGCCGTCGGTTTCTCAGCAATAGCAGCATCTCCCTCCGCAGCAGTGATGACATCCGTGTCATTCTAAACTCCTGCCATCCTTCATCATGAGATTCTCTCAAGACAAAGAGGAGGCTCTTGGATGTGTTCTCTTCGGACTCGCAGCCTTCATCGGCTACATCCCTTGTCTCAACTATTGCCTCACCCTCGATCTCATCTGCTCTGGCATCATTGGCATTCTCCTTGTTGTCGGATTTCTTCTGGTGCCGCTGCCCAAACAAGCGACTGCTAAGAAATGTCGATCATTTACGTCATGCAGTCAAGCACCTCCTATACCTGTGACATCACCTTCCTCCCTAGAAACCACCGCCTCAGCAGCAGCGGCACCTTCCCCTGCAGCTTATGCCACTGACATCATGTTGACTTTCAAATGTACTCCACCTCCTTCAGAAGTCATTCCTCCCTTCCAGGATGATTACCTGGACTACTACTACGACGACTACCTCTATCCTGATGAGCCATTCTTCTCGCCTCAAGTCGCCCCCTGAACTGAGGACTGCGACCCTACCGCCGATATGGGTCTTCTCCTCTTTTCTGACACTCCAATCTTCTCCTGCGAGGAACTAAACGAGTTCATGCTCCACAACTACGGGATCGCCATTGGCGGCACCACCTTGCAGCAGACAAACACTTCCTCTGCCACCATGCCTCTGACACCACAACCCAAGCTTTTCTCCGCCAATGAACCCGCATCACGCTCGCCTCCTGTCACCAAGACAATAGATCGCTATATCCCGTCTCAAAAACGATCACAACTGTCCAGTAATATCTCAACCTTGTCATTACTAACTCCCTCCAACTCCAAGGTTTCCTGTGAGAGTACAGTACTCTCCAATACACTTGTTTCACTGCCTACTGACAAACTCCTCCCAACACCGACATCCACCCTACCAAGTCCTCTCACTTTCATAGCAGATATAACAGCACTACCGCCTGCCTCTGCTGTTCCTCCTGGTTTTTCTCAGCCAGCATCCCCTTCTCCAACATCGCAGGTTGACACATTATACTCAATCACTTCCATTGCTTCTCCCCTCTCAGCACACTTGTCCCGCAGTTGTCAGGCAACTTCTCATCTGGCTTCGAAGCCATCTAAAGCTCCTGAAGATCTAGTAGCATAAATCCTTGTAACCCCACCAGGGCCACCATCAGGCCATCTGCCGTCTGTATGACTCCCAAGTGCAACCTCTCCCGTGCCTCAGCTCACTTCCGTCTAGCCATCCACTATTCAACGCTTCGCATTGACGGCATGCCTACTACCAGTACCAACTTCTCCGCCAAACTCACTTGAATCCTTTCTCCTCCCCCCAGCTCTCTGAAGCATCACGCCTTCACCACACACTTCACTCCTCTGGAACTGGATCACCACTACCCAGCTGCTGACACTAGCATTTCATCCTTCCCCTGATTTCAGCGCTGATTCAACTATCTCTTCACACCTGCAGCCACCGACAGGATGGATGCACAGCCTCCCCTCTCCAGCTACTCCTCTCGCTCTCCTCCAGCTTCTCTGGATCATGCAAAAGGACTCTAACCTCCTCTCCTCAGGAGTTCCGCCGAGAAGTAACCCTTCCTTCTGGGCAAATGAAAAGCAACTGGCCTCCCTCCTTGGCTTCTTTCTTGCAAGCCATGTGATCTTGAAGGGGGCTGTCAGAATCTTGATCAAGACTCACACGGCTCAACCGGGTTCTCCCCTATCTTCCTTGAGCCCTCCAACTCTCCCTGGGATATCCACTCAGCGGAAAAC
>SZWC01002386.1:117388-135861 GCA_023375785.1 Penium margaritaceum
TATACAACTTCAGACTTTCTTTGGGGAGATTAACGCTGCGCTGGCACCGTCCGGGTGGAGAGTGAACTGTAGGCTCGAATTGCCGGGTCACCGCATGATGAGGGATCATGTCGATGAAACTCGGCGGGCCGTTCACGACATTCTCCATGCGGGGGCCCTTGCATGGCAACCCATGACACTGTGCCGCCAACCGTTGCCGGAGTACATATGTACAGTCATCTCATGCACTGTCTGGATCGCCGGGGTGAAATTCGTCGCTATTGTGGATACGGGGGCAACGCATACCACAGTCGCCATGCCCGTCATTCGGCGGCATAATTGGTCAAACCTCATCCGAGCCGTCGACCTCTGTTTTGGCAACGCGGGAGGGGAGATCACCCAATCCGAGGGCCAGATTGATCTTTTTCCCCTTTAGTTCGGAAATATTAATCGGAGCTTGCCGGTCCAAGTGTGTGAAACGTCCACGTACGATGTCCTCCTCGTGAACGACTGGTTGACGGCATGCGACGTGATAATTTTGCTCGGGGGAAAATGCATGACGTTGCACGACGATGACGGGGCGCCATCATACATCCTGCTTCAATTTGAAGAAATGGAAGTTCCACATCAGCGAGACGCTCGATTGCTGACGGGGCAGGCCTCCCCCACCACCCGCTCAGCGCATGCGGGCGATCGATCCACCGGAGCACGCTTCATGAGAATCGTCGTTGATGCACCGGCATCGTCCACGGACAGTAGCGACTCTCCGGAGGATCATGCACCGTATCCAACGGAGGTGCATGCCCGCATCACACGTCGCAGACAAACGACAACAGGAGCTTCAGAAGATATCGTCTTCTTAGGAGAACGCATCTCCATGCGATCACGGGGGATTCAAGGTGAGCGTCCAACACATCAACGTGACCTGGAACCTGGCATGCCCCTCGCCCTCCGACAACCACGGCGGCACGCCCATCCCGCCCGGCCGCCCCAGATCGCTCGGGCGCCCTCTCGCGGATCGGGACGGCGGTCCTCAAATTCTCGTTCACAAAGTTCACACCGTTTACGCAACCGCCAGTCAACGACAGAGACAACCACAGTTCTGGACACTATGGAACACACCTACCACGCAACCACTACTGGAGAACAGCGACAAACCGACACCACCAGCCCCACGCCAGAGATGGCCCACACCGACTGGGCCCAGTACGAGTACGTACTCGCTGAACGCACGGTGAACACGGCTGTTGCTTTTGAGTTCGAGGCCCGCGCGCTCGTAGCGTTTCTCACTATGGCAGAAGCAGAAGACCTTCTCCACACCTTGTGTATGGATGACCCCGCCTGGTACCCCCACCCTCACCAGAAGTACCTGACCCTCATAGCAACGAGGCACTGTGGCAAGCATTCGCGCTTCACATCACCCAAAATTGAGCATGGACAGTGAGAGTGGAGAGACTCTGGGAGCAGCACAGGACGTGGATGAGGACGTACGCGGACCATGTACACAACTCTGCTGCCAACCTGGCTCAAGTGAGGAACGCCCTCGCTGCGTGCGAGTCTGCCCGCGCTGAGAGACAGCAGCAAGTTCAGGTCCAAGAAACTCGAGCAACGGCAATCCAAGCGAGACTCCAAGAGGTGCGACACCTGCAAGATGAATGGAACGAGGCTGCGGACAGATGTGACGAGCCACACGCAGCGGAAGGGCAGCGTCTTATTGACCAAAGAGCAGAGTTGGGCCGAACCCTCCGGATAACACGTGCAGAGATGGCTCGTTTGATTCCAGGACTGCAGCAGCTCAAGGTGCAGTTGCCAGATATGCAGCAGCTACAAACCGAGTGTGAGGAGGAGTGGGCAACCGATCGTGCGCGACTGCAGGATATGTCGCAGCAACGGGAGAGGGTCCTGGCCCTCCGTGAGGATGTCTCCCAGCAATACCGTACCATCTGCACGCTCGTTGATCAGGCCAAACAACTCATTGATGAGCGCACGCAGTACCTACAACAGCAATTGATCCGTGATGTGGCCCGCGTGTTCATCACCAGTACCGTGCACAGGCTGGAGGACGAGTGGGACAAGTACCTCAAAGAATTACGGCACCTCTATCCGCTGGACTGTTCCACTGCTGCCGGACCGGCAGCCTTCTGCTGTTTCCTACACTAGACCATGACCCCCACCTACCCAGAACGAACCCAGCCCAACCTCCTTCGCACCACTCCACAACCCGTTCGTACCACTACGCAACCAGTTGGCACCACTCCGCAACCAGTTCGCACCACTCCGCACGCAGTGCGCACCACTCCGCAACAAGTGCGTACCACTCCACAACCAGTTCGCACCACTCCGCAACCTGTTCGCACCACTTCGCAACCAGTTCGCACCACTCTGCTTCCAGTTCGCACCTCTCCGCAACTAGTTTGCACCACTCCGAACCAGTTCGTACCACTCCGCAACCAGTTCGCACCACTCCGCAACCAGTGCGCACCACTCCGCAACCAGTTCGCACCTTTCAGCAACCAGTTCGCACCACTCTGCAACCAGATCGCACCACTCCACAACGAGTTCGTACCACTCTCCAACCAGTTCCCACCAGTCTGCATCACTCCGCACTCAGTGCGCACCACTTCGCAACCAGTGCGCACCACTCCACAACCAGATCGCACTTCTCCGCAACCAGTTCGCACCACTCCGCAGCCAGTTCCCACCACTCCGCAACCAGTTTGCACCACTCTGCAACCAGTTCGCACCATTCCACAACCAGTTAGTACCACTCCGCAACCAGTTCGCACCACTCCGCACCCAGTTCGCACCACTCCGCAACCAGCTCGCACCACTCTGCAACCTGTTCGCACCACTCCGCAACCAGTTCGCACCTCTCTGGAACCAGTTCGCACCACTCCTCAACAAGTTCTCACCACTCAGCAACCAGTTCGCACCACTCCGCAGAGTCGCACCACTCCGCAACCAGTTCGCACCACTCGCATTCCCGTCGCACCACTCCGCAACCAGTTCCCACCACTCTGCAACCAGTTTGCACCACTCCGCAACCAGTGCGCACCACTCCGCAACCAGTTCGCACCTTTCAGCAACCAGTTCGCACCACTCTGCAACCAGATCGCACCACTCCACAACGAGTTCGTACCACTCTCCAACCAGTTCCCACCAGTCTGCATCACTCCGCACTCAGTGCGCACCACTTCGCAACCAGTGCGCACCACTCCACAACCAGATCGCACTTCTCCGCAACCAGTTCGCACCACTCCGCAGCCAGTTCCCACCACTCCGCAACCAGTTTGCACCACTCTGCAACCAGTTCGCACCATTCCACAACCAGTTAGTACCACTCCGCAACCAGTTCGCACCACTCCGCACCCAGTTCGCACCACTCCGCAACCAGCTCGCACCACTCTGCAACCTGTTCGCACCACTCCGCAACCAGTTCGCACCTCTCTGGAACCAGTTCGCACCACTCCTCAACAAGTTCTCACCACTCAGCAACCAGTTCGCACCACTCCGCAGAGTCGCACCACTCCGCAACCAGTTCGCACCACTCGCATTCCCGTCGCACCACTCCGCAACCAGTTCCCACCACTCTGCAACCAGTTTGCACCACTCCGCAACCAGTGCGCACCACTCCGCAACCAGTTCGCACCTTTCAGCAACCAGTTCGCACCACTCTGCAACCAGATCGCACCACTCCACAACGAGTTCGTACCACTCTCCAACCAGTTCCCACCAGTCTGCATCACTCCGCACTCAGTGCGCACCACTTCGCAACCAGTGCGCACCACTCCACAACCAGATCGCACTTCTCCGCAACCAGTTCGCACCACTCCGCAGCCAGTTCCCACCACTCCGCAACCAGTTTGCACCACTCTGCAACCAGTTCGCACCATTCCACAACCAGTTAGTACCACTCCGCAACCAGTTCGCACCACTCCGCACCCAGTTCGCACCACTCCGCAACCAGCTCGCACCACTCTGCAACCTGTTCGCACCACTCCGCAACCAGTTCGCACCTCTCTGGAACCAGTTCGCACCACTCCTCAACAAGTTCTCACCACTCAGCAACCAGTTCGCACCACTCCGCAGAGTCGCACCACTCCGCAACCAGTTCGCACCACTCGCATTCCCGTCGCACCACTCCGCAACCAGTTCCCACCACTCTGCAACCAGTTTGCACCACTCCGCAACCAGTGCGCACCACTCCGCAACCAGTTCGCACCTTTCAGCAACCAGTTCGCACCACTCTGCAACCAGATCGCACCACTCCACAACGAGTTCGTACCACTCTCCAACCAGTTCCCACCAGTCTGCATCACTCCGCACTCAGTGCGCACCACTTCGCAACCAGTGCGCACCACTCCACAACCAGATCGCACTTCTCCGCAACCAGTTCGCACCACTCCGCAGCCAGTTCCCACCACTCCGCAACCAGTTTGCACCACTCTGCAACCAGTTCGCACCATTCCACAACCAGTTAGTACCACTCCGCAACCAGTTCGCACCACTCCGCACCCAGTTCGCACCACTCCGCAACCAGCTCGCACCACTCTGCAACCTGTTCGCACCACTCCGCAACCAGTTCGCACCTCTCTGGAACCAGTTCGCACCACTCCTCAACAAGTTCTCACCACTCAGCAACCAGTTCGCACCACTCCGCAGAGTCGCACCACTCCGCAACCAGTTCGCACCACTCGCATTCCCGTCGCACCACTCCGCAACCAGTTCCCACCACTCTGCAACCAGTTTGCACCACTCCGCAACCAGTGCGCACCACTCCGCAACCAGTTCGCACCACTCCGCAACCAGCTCGCACCACTACGCAACCAGCTCGCACCACTCTGCAACCTGTTTGCACCACTCCACAACCAGTTCGCACCACTCCACAACCAGTTCGCACCACTCCACAACCAGTTCGTACCACTCCGCAACTAGTTCGCACCACTCCGCAACCAGTTCGCACCACTCCGCAACCAGTTCCCACCACTCCGTAAGCAGTTTGTACCTCTCCGCACTTACTTCGCACCACACCGAAACTACTTCGCACCACTCTGCAACCAGTTCGCACCACTTTGCAAGCCCGTTCGCACCGCTTCGCAATCAGTTTGCACCACTCCGCAACCAAGTCGCACCACTCCGTCATCCGTTTGGACAACTCCGCAACCGGTTCACCACTCCTCAACCAGTTCGCACCACTCCACAACCAGTTTGCACCACTCCGCAACCAGTTTGCACCACTCCGCAACCAGTTCGCACCACTCCGCAACCTGTTCGCACCACTCCGCAACCAGTTCAAACCACGCCACAACCAGTTCGCACCACTCCGCAACCAGGTCGCACCACTCCGCAACCAGCTCGCACCACTCTGCAACCAGTTCGCACCACTCCGCAGCCAGTTCGCACCACTCCGCAACCAGTTTGCACGACTCCTCAACCAGTTCGCATCACTCCGCAACCAGTTCGCACCACTCCGCAAGCAGTTTGCACCACTCCGCAGCCCGTTCGCACCACTCCGCAACCAGCTCACACCACTCTGCAACGGCAACCAGTTTGCACCACTCCGCAACCAGTTCGCACCGCTCCGCATCCAGTTCCCACCACTCCGCAACCAGTTCGCACCACTCCGCACCCCGTTCGCACCACCCCGCAACCAGTTCGCACCACTCCGCAACCAGTGCGCACCACTCCGCAACCAGTTCGCACCTCTCTGGAACCAGTTCGCACCACTCCTCAACAAGTTCTCACCACTCAGCAACCAGTTCGCACCACTCCGCAGCCAGTTCGCACCACTCCGCAACCAGTTTGCACGACTCCTCAACCAGTTCGCATCACTCCGCAACCAGTTCGCACCACTCCGCAAGCAGTTTGCACCACTCCGCAGCCCGTTCGCACCACTCCGCAACCAGCTCACACCACTCTGCAACGGCAACCAGTTTGCACCACTCCGCAACCAGTTCGCACCGCTCCGCATCCAGTTCCCACCACTCCGCAACCAGTTCGCACCACTCCGCACCCCGTTCGCACCACCCCGCAACCAGTTCGCACCACTCCGCAACCAGTGCGCACCACTCCGCAACCAGTTCGCACCTCTCTGGAACCAGTTCGCACCACTCCTCAACAAGTTCTCACCACTCAGCAACCAGTTCGCACCACTCCGCAGCCAGTTCGCACCACTCCGCAACCAGTTTGCACGACTCCTCAACCAGTTCGCATCACTCCGCAACCAGTTCGCACCACTCCGCAAGCAGTTTGCACCACTCCGCAGCCCGTTCGCACCACTCCGCAACCAGCTCACACCACTCTGCAACGGCAACCAGTTTGCACCACTCCGCAACCAGTTCGCACCGCTCCGCATCCAGTTCCCACCACTCCGCAACCAGTTCGCACCACTCCGCACCCCGTTCGCACCACCCCGCAACCAGTTCGCACCACTCCGCAACCAGTGCGCACCACTCCGCAACCAGTTCGCACCTCTCTGGAACCAGTTCGCACCACTCCTCAACAAGTTCTCACCACTCAGCAACCAGTTCGCACCACTCCGCAGCCAGTTCGCACCACTCCGCAACCAGTTTGCACGACTCCTCAACCAGTTCGCATCACTCCGCAACCAGTTCGCACCACTCCGCAAGCAGTTTGCACCACTCCGCAGCCCGTTCGCACCACTCCGCAACCAGCTCACACCACTCTGCAACGGCAACCAGTTTGCACCACTCCGCAACCAGTTCGCACCGCTCCGCATCCAGTTCCCACCACTCCGCAACCAGTTCGCACCACTCCGCACCCCGTTCGCACCACCCCGCAACCAGTTCGCACCACTCCGCAACCAGTGCGCACCACTCCGCAACCAGTTCGCACCTCTCTGGAACCAGTTCGCACCACTCCTCAACAAGTTCTCACCACTCAGCAACCAGTTCGCACCACTCCGCAGCCAGTTCGCACCACTCCGCAACCAGTTTGCACGACTCCTCAACCAGTTCGCATCACTCCGCAACCAGTTCGCACCACTCCGCAAGCAGTTTGCACCACTCCGCAGCCCGTTCGCACCACTCCGCAACCAGCTCACACCACTCTGCAACGGCAACCAGTTTGCACCACTCCGCAACCAGTTCGCACCGCTCCGCATCCAGTTCCCACCACTCCGCAACCAGTTCGCACCACTCCGCACCCCGTTCGCACCACCCCGCAACCAGTTCGCACCACTCCGCAACCAGTGCGCACCACTCCGCAACCAGTTCGCACCTCTCTGGAACCAGTTCGCACCACTCCTCAACAAGTTCTCACCACTCAGCAACCAGTTCGCACCACTCCGCAGCCAGTTCGCACCACTCCGCAACCAGTTTGCACGACTCCTCAACCAGTTCGCATCACTCCGCAACCAGTTCGCACCACTCCGCAACCAGTGCGCACCACTCCACAACCAGTGCGCACCACTCCACAACCAGTTCGCACCACTCCGCGACCAGTTCGCACCAGTATAAACAAGGTAGAATACTGGTGGCTCGGTGTGGCTATTATGCGCAATGCCACGAGAAAGTTGGCATGTGCCACTAACCATGACCACAAATGTATCCAATTTACCTTTACTCCTATTGATCATAACACGAGTCAGCCACGGTCAGAGTGCCCAACCACAGTGCAGATCTAATATGCATGACCTTGCAGGTATAAACTGTCAGAGGAGTAAAAGAAACAATGGCACAAGACTTGGGGTACAACAGGAAAATATCACAGATATACCCATCGAGCCGGTGACACAAGAATAAAAGAAAATAAGTGATCAGGCTCAACTCCGAGGATCTGGTTGGTGCTCATACCAACACCGAAGACCCACGTTTCCCCATTCTCACTTGTCCAAAACCCGCCGTGTGGCCTGCTCCACACGTCGCGACAAAGTCGCGGACCACGTCCGCCTCCTCGCATCCCCAGGACCAAGATACGTACGCATCCAAACATCAAGTACGTGGACCGGCACCGGCAGCACTCCTCCACCCCGCGGCTCCACTCTCCACTAGGAGAACTCCCCTGCCTAGTCCCAAGCGGCTCCACTAGGAGCACTCTAGTAACCCACACTAGCAAAGTATATACGTAGCACTCACATCCTTGTATTTCTTGCATCCATTCAATCTAAGTCATTTTCCCTCCCGTTGTCCCGCCTCCGTATTGTGGCACTCCGCCTTCTTTCCGCTGCCCGCCTTCGTACTGTGGCACTCCGCCTTCTTTCATTGCCTGCCTCCGTGCCGTGGCAATTCGGTTGCCTTCCGCTACCCGCCTCCAAGCTGTGGCACTTCCGTTGCTTCCCGTTGCCTGCCTCGACACCGTGGCATTTCGCTGCTTTCCGCTTTCTACCCCCAAGCTGTGGCACATCTTCTTTGATTTCCTCCATCCGTCCATCAGCGTTCTTCCCGTTTGGTTACAGCTACATTCGCTTTCCCTTCATCTTGACGTCAGCCATTCCTTTGTCTGTGTGCATTTCGTACTGTCGTGACCTCGGCGCTGAGGCTTTCGGTCCACGCCTCGGTCACTTACTCGCTACAATGGCCATGCTTCTACTTTGACTCACCGAACTGTGCAGTGTCCTGCGGTCTTCCTGCCTTTGTCCTTAGCCGTAGTATCATTCCCAGCATCCTCATCACTCGTCTCCAAGTTATATCTCCTCTCTCCTGCTTGCCCGCGCCTTGGACGGCGACTCGGTTCCATCCCGCACTCCAGATCACTCTCCACACTCTCTGCAGCACCTCCAAAATCCTGATATGGTATCAGAGTTCAGCAGAGGATTCTGAGCAAACAATCCTCCTCCACGCGCTGCCTACATCTCCCGGCGCCTGAAGCACTTCACTAAAGCACTCCATGACCAATTCGCCAGCAGTCCTTTCCCCAACAGCAGCAGCATCGCATTCCACCAAAGCAACAGCAATTCCTCACAAACAAACAGCCTCCTCCTACAAAGTGTGACCACCTTCACTGATCCGTGTATGGGCGCGGCCTGGTGACGGTGTAAAACTCCAACAACAGCAGCAGGAGCAGCAGCAGAAACCGACCATCCTCCTTCTTTTACAGACATCGCAGCCGTTCAAGCAAAGTCATCCATCTATCACATTTTGTCACTTCAAACCAACCACTTCAAACGTTTCACCAACTACTTGTACCTTCAGACCCTCCATCCTCCCTTTGCCGACTAAAGCTCCTCGCCGACGCGCGTTCCTGCCAAGCCGTCAGCAACAGTCATTACAACAGCAGTAACTCCATTCATCAGTCATCCGCCTTTCTCAGCATTAGAATCCGTGCTAGTAGTATCCCTGAACGGTGTATGGGCACCGCTTGGTGAGACTGCATCACACGGAAACTAGCATCTTTCTCAATCGCAGCAGGCATCCAGGAACACTGCATCTGACACTCCGCCCTCCTTTCTCAGCAGCTCAAGCTTTGTACCTGCCTCCCTCATCACTACCAACATCAGCATACAAGGACCAAGCTACAGCAGGCACTCTTCACTCCTTGCAATCCCCAACAGACAACCCAGCAACCACACGACTCTCCAGAATCATTACCTCTGCCTCCGCGCAAACACCAGCATTCAAATCCTCATCAACAACAATGCTTCTTTTGCCCTCGGCTGCCNAGGAGAAGAAGAAGGTGAAGGATTTAACCTGTGACCAAGGGGGCATCAAGCTTCTCTGAGTGGTCACACCAACATCTCCTGGATACACCGAACCGTTCATGACTTGTGTCATTGAGGGCCGGTGTCAGAAGAATAAAAGAAACAATGGTACAAGACTGTTGGGGTACAACAGGAAAATATTACAGAAATACCCATCGAGCCAGTGACACAAGAATAGAAGAAAATAAGTGATCAGGCTCAACTCCGATGATCTGGTCGGTGCTCATACCGACACAAAAGACCCACGTTCTCCCATTCTTGCTCGCCCAAAACCCGCCGTGCTGCCCGCTCCACACGTCGCGACAAAGTCGCGAACCACGTCCGCCTCCTCGCACCTCCAAGACCAAGATGTGTGCGCACCTGAACATCAAGTACGTGGACCGGCACCGGTAGCACTCCTCCACCCCGCGGCTCCACTCTCCACTAGGAGAACTCCCCTGCCTAGTCCCAAGCGGCTCCACTAGGAGCACTCTAGTAACCCAGACTAGCAAAGTATACACGTAGCACTAACATCCTTGTGTTTCTTGCATCCATTCAATCTAAGTCATTTTCCCTTCCGTTGCCCGCCTCCGTGCTGTGGCACTCCGCCTTNCGCAAACACCAGCATTCAAATCCTCATCAACAACAATGCTTCTTTTGCCCTCGGCTGCCTGACCATTGCTGCATGGAACCATGTCCGCCACCATCTCTAGCAACGCAAACACCCCATATCGTCCTCTGCCATCCATGAGCCAACAAACATGCCTCAAGCATCTGACGTTGTCTGTCCTCTCTCACCTCTCCCAGGCATTTCCGACCGTCATCCTACGACAGTACCCAGCTCCTCCCTCTACCTTCTCACCATTGACACTCCTATAGAAGCAGCGACCCTAACCATCACTCTTGAATCCACCAACAAGTCCTCTACTTCACAACCTCAGTTCCCCTCGGCGAACATCATCTCTCCAGACCCAGCTTTTGTCACCAACAACTCTCCTCCATCAACTTCAACACCAAACCACCAACTTCATCTTATCGACACCACTGCGTTACCTTCATCCTCCTCCAACAGACGATCCTCTCGCTCATCCGCATTGCCACCACCACAAGTCTGCACCAATCAATGCCCTTCTCATCGGTCAAGAAGTCCAGCACGAAGATACAGGTGCTGGCNTATACACGTAGCACTAACATCCTTGTGTTTCTTGCATCCATTCAATCTAAGTCATTTTCCCTTCCGTTGCCCGCCTCCGTGCTGTGGCACTCCGCCTTCTTTCCGCTGCCCGCCTTCGTGCTGTGGCACTCCGCCTTCTTTCATTACCTGCCTCCATGTCGTGGCACTTCCGCTGCCTTCCGCTGCCCGCCTCCAAGGTATGGCACTTTCGCTACTTGCCGTTGCCTGCCTCGACGCTGTGGCACTTTGGTGCTTTCCGCTGCCCGCCCCCAAGCTGTGGCACATCTTCTTCAATTGCCTCCATCCGTCCATCAACGTTCTTCTTGCTGGGTTAGAGCTGCATTTGCTTTCCCTTCATCTCGACGTTGTTCATTCCTTTTTCCATGTGCACTTTGTACTGTCGTGACCTCGGCGCTGAGGCCTTCGGCCTACGCCTCGGTCACTTACTCGCTACACTGGCCATGCTTCTACTTTGACTCAGCAAACTGTGTAGTGTCCTGCCGCCTTCCTGCCTTCGTCCTTAGCCGCAATATCATTCCCAGCATCCTCATCACTCATCTCCAATTTATCTCTCCTCTCTCCTGCTTGCTCGCGTCTCGGACCGCGACTCGGTTCCATCCCGTGGAGCCCTTCTTGTCGTATCTCTTTGTTCCACGCCGTGGGGCTCTGGCGTGGGGTCACCCTGCGTTCTCCTCCCCCTGTTCCTCTTCCCTACGGCTCCTGCAAGCGCCTTGCTACCTCCTTCTGTTCTTCCTGCATCCTCCTTCTCGTATCATCACTCTCCTCACACGGCAGGCAGAGTCGTACATGGAGACCTGTCTGTGTGTTGCTATAGCGACGGGCTCATGGGAGGTATACCCGCTGATGGCAGCTGATACAGTGCCACCTACGGACACGAATTGGGTCCCTGCATGTGGCGCACAGCTCCCTCCGTGAACTCGTGCATCGGAGGCATTGATACAATGCAATGCGCCCTCCGTGACGCAGCCTCCTTTCCCCCACCTTCTTCACACATTCGTTATGTGAGAAACATCCGCACTTCTCACACCATGGGGTCACTCCTCTCAGCTCCCTCAAGCAACTGGGACAATCCCCTTCCACCGTGCCTGTGCGTGGTCGTATCTAATAATCGCTGCAGTTATTCCTCCCCTCTTCATTTGTCTTGATGCAGGCAGCGTGTACTTCCGCTTGCAATAGTCGCATTTCTCGTGTGGAGATCCCAGCGGTCTTCTATAGCCACAACACTCAATGCCTGCCGCATCATTGTGCTCCTGTCCGAGCACGACTCTCACCTCTACGGGTATTCCTTGTTTGACCTTTTGGTAGGGCATGTAGATCCAGCCTCCTTCTTCATCTGCCATTCCACACTCCTGATGCATGTGGCACTTGCAACGCCTGCACTGTCTGGCAGGCAGGTGTACCCTCTTCTCGTACCACGGGCAATTACCAGCACGAGGTGTCTTCTCTCCTACTGCTCCTTGACTGCGCTTGCGCCCCTTGCTTCTCCCCCTCCCGCTGCAATGCCCCCGACCCAACTGCCTCGTCTTGGCCCCGCTCTTGCCATGACATCCCTATTTGCACTTCCCTGTCTCACCCCTGCTTCAACCCCAGGCCTCTTTGTTCNGCATTTCCACTCCATGGGCTTCACGCAATCCCCGCGCCTGTCTCTGCTGCCTTCCCTCGCACTCCCGTGGGCGTCCCTCGCAGTCCTCCCGATGTTGATCCCCTTGCCAGTGAAGGGCGATGGGGGCCCCTCTCTGCTCCTCTCCCCCTGTGTTGTCCTCTCGAGGTGGCACGATGGATCCACCGTCGTGCCGGTGCATCATCCACCGGAGCACCGGCCCGTCCCAGTGCCCCTGAGCGTCCAGGTGTCGTTGCTCCTCCCATAGCCTCAGCTCCCCATCCTTGGTGCGTCCTTCCTGGTGCACTTGGTATGTCAGAGCGCTGGGTAGATCGATTATCCGCCGGGGGTGGATGAGGATGGGATCGCACATCTGGTCCGTGTGGGGTTGGTGGCCTCAGTGCTGCCGGTGGCGGCTCATTTCTGAAGAGGCACCACTGAGGTGTCACGGCCAACGCCTCATTCACCATAGCCAGCACCTTCCTTTTTACTTCAGGGACATCCATGTTCCCCAGCGCCCTCATTGCCAACACTGCCTTCCGAGCCGCTACTCCCTCCGGTCTGGACAGTGCCACTGCATTGCGGTAGAGTTGTTCCACTGGGTGTGCATCTGCGTATGAGCATGGCGTTGCCCTTTCCCTCGCGCCCTGCCATTCTTCCTCTCTTTGTTGCTTCTTATCCCGTGCCCGGGCCTCGAGGAGTCGTAACTTTGCCGCACATTTGTCGCAATGATGTCCTACCCCTCGCAGCACCTGCCCGCAAGGTCAATGGAGTGGCTGGTAGCATCCCTCACACCACTCGGTGGCGTTGCGGTTACCATACTCTGTACAGTACAGGCTCCACTCCAGTTCTGCCGCTTGCCGACCTCCCCCTCCCTGCTCCTCTCTTTCTTTCCGCATTCTCCCTTTCAGCTCCGGCATACAGGCCGGACAGACATGCACTGCCTTCTGTTGCAGCAGCTCCTCTTCTCCACAGATATAGTGGAGGGCCACCTTGTAATTGAAGCAGTGTTTCTTCTGTGTCCTCACNGGCCGCTTGCACCTCCCGCACTCCTCCGTCTCCTCCACCCCGGGCACACTTGGTCCAGCAGCCTTTCCACCCTCCTTGTCCATCTCTTATTCTTATTCAACCAGCCTTCAGATGCAGCTCTTGTAATGCCGTCCCAACCCCGGAATCTCCGTCCCACACTTGCAGTGGAGGGGTGCTTTACATTCATAGCACCAGGTTGCCTCCATGGGGTCGTACGGCTCTCCGCAGGCTTCACACCTCTCAATACACCGCTTAGGTGCGGGCCTGTTCTTCCTCCTGTCCTTTTTCTCTGCTTTTGCCAGCATGCGAGGTGCACACTTCTTGCATCCTATCACCTTCCGCCGCATCCTTATCTTTGGATCCTGGCAGGCTGCATGCACAAGATGTCTACACACGTAGCAGCGGAACAAAGTGGTAGCGTCCATCGGCTCTTCACAGTTACCGCAAGGTTCCTTCTCATCCTGTAGCACACTGGATTTCTCAGCCGTGGCCCCCATCCCCGAGCGGATCCTTTCCTCCTCCCTTTCTTTCCGCAGTTCCTCCTCACTGTCTACCCCCATGCTCTCCTTCAGATTTAGTGCACAGACCTGACACATCTTGATATCGTGCACGATGTCCAGTTCCAAGTTGTAACACGCCAAATGTAGGCTGGCCTTGCATCCCTCGTACACCACCTCTCCCTTAGTGGCAACCGGGTTCTTAAATGTTGCACAGAGTTACAGAGCCACCTCCTCCTGTCCTCCCTCCTCATCCTAATCATCCGCCTTGATGCTTAATTCTAGCTCTTCATGCCGCTGCTCCTCTTTCCCTTGCGTGGGTGTCTGTTGTCTTGACCGTGCTTCCGCTTCCAGCCAGGAACTGGTTGGCCATAAAGATCTATCATCAGGGGGAAGTGGCTCCCATCTTGAAGGAGGAGCATTGAGCAAGCTGTGGTGTTCTTCTCGCATGGGTACAGGCTCCTTTTCCTCTCCCTATTTCTCTGCCTCTTTTCATTGCTTCTTTTCTCCCAGTCCTGCTCTTTGGGGCCCTTTTTGTTTCTTCTTCCGTTGCTCCTCCCGCTTCTCCTCTGTTGTTGTTGCTGGTGGTGCTTACGCCTCGGGCGCCGTACTGGGTGCAGGTGCCGCAGAAGGCAGCACCTCCTGTCCCCGCTGCTCAGCTGCTGCTACTGGTGGCGCTGGCGCTCCGGGCGCCGCGCCGGGTGCAGCTACCACAAACGGCAGCACCTCCTGTCTCCGCTGCTCTATTGCTACTACTGGTGGCGCTGGCGCTTGGGGCACCACGCCGGGTACAGCCGCCGTAGAAGGCAACACCTCTTGTCCCCGCTCATATACTGTTGCTGCCGATGGTGCTGGCGCTCCGGGCGTTGTGCCAGGTGCACCTGCCGCAGAAGGCAGTGCCTCCTGTCCTCGCTACTCTACTACTGCTGCTGGTGGTGCTAGCGCTCTGGGCGCCACGCCGGGTGCAGCAGCCGCAGGGGGAGGCACCTCGTGCCCGCGCTGCTCTGCTGCTGGTGGCGCTGGCGCTCTAGGCACCGCGCCGGGTTTGGTTTCTGCAGAAGGCAGCACCTCCTATTCTTGCTGCTCTGCTGCTGCTGGTGGTGGTGCTTGCGCCTCAAGCGCCGCACCGAGTGTAGTTGCCGCAAAAGGCAGCACCTCCTGCTCCCGCTATTCTACTGCTGTTGCGGATGGTGTTGGCGCTCCGGGCGCCGCGCCAGGTGCAGCTGCCGCTGAAGGCAGCGCCTCTCATCCCCGCTGCTTTGCTTCTGCTGCTGGCGGTGCTGGCGCTCTGAGCGCCACGCTGGGTGCAGCTGCCGCAGGAGGCAGCACCTCCTGCTCCCGCTACTTTGCTGCTGGTGCCGATGGTGCAGGCGCTCCGAGCACCACACCGGGTGCAGCTGTCGTAGAAGGCAGCACCTCTTGCTCCTGCTGCTTTGCTGCTGTTGCCGATGGTGCTGGTGCTCCGGGCGCCGCGCCAGGTGCAGTTGCCGCAGAAGGCAGTGCCTCCTGTCCCCGCTGCTATACTGCTGCTGCTAATGGCGCTGGCACTCCGGGCGCCGTGCCGGGTGCGGCTGTCGTAGAAGAAAGTGCCTCCTGTCCCCGCTGCTGTGCTGCTACTACTCATGGTGCTTGCGCCTCTGGCGCCGATGGAGTTCAACTGTCGCAGAAGGCAACACCTCTTGCTCCCGCTGTTCTGCTGCTACTGCCGATGGTCCTGACACTTCGGGCGCCACGCCAGGTGTAGCTGCCGTAGAAGGCAGCGCCTCCTATCCCCGCTGCTCTGCTGCTACTACTGGTGGCACTGGCACTCCAAGCACCGCGTAGGATGAGGCTGCCGCAGGAGGCAGTACCTCCTGCTCCCGCTGCTGTGCTGCTGCTGCCAATGGTACTGGCGTTATGTGTGCCGCGCCGGGTATAGCTGCCGCAGAGGGCAGCGCCTCCTGCTCCCGCTGCTTTGCTGCTACTGCCGATGGTGCTCGCGCTCTGGGTGCCGCGCCAAGTGCAGTTGTTGCAGAAGACAGCGCCTCTTGTCCCCGCTGCTCTACTGCTGCTACTGGTCGTGCTAGCGCTCCGAGCGCCGCGTCGGGTGCGGCTGCCATAGAAGGCAGTGTCTCATGTCCCTGCTGCTCTGCTGCTGCTACTCGTGGTGCTTGCACCTCAGGTGCCGCGTCGGGTGCAGCTGCCATAGAAGGCAGCACCTCCTGCTCATGCTGTTCTTCTGCAGCTGCCACACAAGGCAACGCCTCCTATCCCCGCTGCTCTACTACTACTGCTGGTGGCACTGGCGCTCCAGGCGCCGCGCTGGATGAAGCTACCGCACGAGGCAGCGCATCCTGCTCTGGCTGCTCTGCTGCTGCTGCCGTTGGTGCTGGCGCTCCGGGCGCCGTGCCGGGTACAGCTGCCGCAGAGGGCAGCACCTCCTGCTCCCGCTGCTTTGCTGCTGCTACCGATGGTGCGGGCGCTCTGGGCGTCGCACCAGATGCAGTTGCCGCAGAAGGCAGTGCCACCTGTCCCCGCTGCTTTGCTGCTGTTGCTGGTGGCATTGGCACTCCGGCCGCTACACCGGGTGCGGCTGCCGCAGAAGGCAACGCCTCCTATCCCCGCTGATCTGTTGGTGCTGCTGCTGGTGCTTGCGCCTCGGGCGCCGCGCCAAGTGCAGCTGCCACAGAAGGTAGCACCTCCTGTCCCCACAACTCTGGTGCTGCTGCTGGTGGCGCTGGCACTCCGGGTGCCACGCCGGATGTAGCTGTCGTAGAAGGCAGCACCTCCTATCCCCGTTGCTCTGCTGTTGCTGCTGGTGGCGCTCGCACTCCGGGTGTCGCACCGGGTGCACCTGCTGTAAAAGGCAGCGCCTCTTGCTGCCGCTGCTCAGCTGCTGCTGCGGATGATGCTAACGCTCCGGGCGCCACGCCAGGCCCTGTTCCTTTTCACTTCCACAATCACGCCCTGTTCCTTGAGCTCACGCAAGCCCTCATTGATGATGTCCTTCTGGTCCTGGAGCAGGCGTCGAGCCTTCTGCTTATGTGTAGTTGCGTCTCCTGTGTTAATGACATGGACCGTGTCGAATGCTCCGATATCTGTTGACTTGTTTGCACATGTTTCTTCGTGGTAGATGATAAGCTCCTTGACTTCCTACCTTTGCTCCTCAGTTAGGTGCTCATGGAGCATGTGGTCCCATCGTTGGGAATGTAGGACTGTGGGTGGTTGCAGTTCTTCATCCCCCACCAGACCGGCTCCGAGATCAGGGTCTGGATCCCAATAATCATATACCTGCAAGTTGAAATTACGGGAGCCACATGAGGAGATAGTGAGGGCCTATGGTTGACGTGGAGGTGGCTCATCATCGAGGCGCAGCCAGTCGACGTCACTCATGGGTTCTTCATCTGAGTCTTCTGAACTGACATCTTCACAGATGGCAGTGTCGTTGTCACACAACAGCATTTTCCCTTTGCGCTTCGCCTCCTCGGCAATATCATTTGGGATTGTTGGCTATGCGGTCACCGGTACGAGTAGGCTGCTCGACACCTGAAGAGGCCCTGGATGAGGTGAGGTGATCGAGGCCCGGCTGAGGTCAGCAGGGTGGCACTCTGTCGTGGGAAGGAACAGCCATGTGGGGGATTCTGCTGACGGTTTGGGTATCGGTCCCATGGGGAGCTGCGGTCGATCATCCGTCGGAGTAGCTTGTGCTCGTTCAGGGAATGGCTACTGGGGTGTGGGTGTGCAATCCATCAGCTCTTCTTCCTCGGCTTCTGGCGCAATCACGGGAGGGGCATCATGCTTGGGGATGCCATGATAGAATTCCTGGCTGCGTGGTCTTCAGCACGGGCTTCTTCCAGGGAGAAGGGGTGACCAAACTTTGTAGGCATTGACGTCCTTGGGCCGACAATCAGAGCTGTATAGGTGGTATACCCTAATAGTTAACTGCATGACTCCGTCCACATAGAACAGGCTTGCTTGTCGGGGGATGAGATAGTCTGTTCCTAGCAGGACATCGTAGGTGTAGGCCACCATGACCTGCACCTGCACAACTTTGTGGATGAGGCCCACCTGCAGGGGAAGGTCATCCACGTACGACACCGTGTCTTGCGTCCATGTCACCGTATGCATTCATGAACACCTTAGTTGTTGGTTGAATCTTGTGCTGCCAGCCGATTGCTTGCAGGACTTGAAGTGTCACCGTGGTATGGGTGGCGCCAAGGGCGATGATTGCTAGGAACTTCTTGCCACATATCCACACATAACAGCTAGCCACTTCATGGTGGGGAGCTTGCGTTTGTGGTGGTGCAAGGGGCATGGGCCGCCACCCCCATGTGTCAGGTTCAGCTCTTTTGGCTACCCGGTTGAGTCAGTCATGTGGGGCCCGAGTGCAACTAAGGCGAATGCCGGCTGGTCGAAGCTTTTCAGCGTATTCCTGCAGAACCGCTGCGAGGTGGGATTTTGCTGTAGATACTCTCCCAAGGATATCTCCTAGAAGGGACGGTGGAAGGAGGTCAAGGCACTTGCCGTGGGCTCGTCGCATGCTGAAGGCGCAAATAT
>SZWC01002386.1:154428-184413 GCA_023375785.1 Penium margaritaceum
GATTTTTACCCTGTTTATACCTGCAAGGTCATGCATATTAGATGTGCACTGTGATTGGGCACTTTGACCGTGGCTGACTCGTGTTACGATTTGTAGAAGTTCAAGTCACTTGGTAAACATTGTGGTCATGGTTAGTGGCACATGCCAACTTTGTCAAGGCATTATGCACAAATGCCGTGCCAAGCTACCAGTTTTTTACCTTGTTTATACTTGCAAGGTCATGCCCAGTATATCTGCACTGTGCTTGGACACTCTGACCGTGGCTGACTCGTGTTATGATTCATAGCCGTTTAAGGTAAATGGTAAACTTTGTGGTTATGGTCAGTGGCACATGTCAACTTTGTCAAGGCACTGCGCACAATATCCACCCCGAGCCACCAGTATTGTACATTGTTTGCACCTGCAAGATAATGCCTAGTAAATATGCACTGTTACTGGACACTCTGACCGTGGCTGACTTGTGTTATGATCAATAGAAGTAGAAGTCACTTGGTAAACTTCGTGGTCATGGTCAATAGCACATGCCAACTTTGTCAAGGCATTGCGCACAATAGCCACACCGAGCCACCAGTATTCTACCTTGTTTGCACCTGCAAGATCATGCCTAGTAGATCTGCACTGTGATTGGACACTCTAACCGTGGCTGACTCGTTGTATGATCAATATAAGTAAAAGTCACTTGGATACATTTGTAGTCATGGTCAGTGGCACATGCCAACTTTGTCAAGGCATTGCGCACAATAGCCACAACGAGCCACCAGTATTCCACCTTGTTTACACCTGCAAGGTCATGACCAATATATCTGTACTGTGAGTGGACACTCTGACCGTAGCCGGTTAAAAACCGGTGTCTTGGTGTGGCTATTATGCACAATGCCTTGACGAAGTTGGTATGTGCAACTGACCATGACCACAAATTCAACCAAGTACGATGAACTTCTACGAATTGTAACACAAGTCAGCCACGGTCAGAGTGCCCAATCACAGTGCACATGTACTATGCATGACCTTGCAGGTATAAAAAAGGTAGAATATTGGTGGCTCGGTGTGGCTATTGTGCACAACGCATTGACAAAGTTGGCATGTGCCACTGACCATGCCCACAAAGTTTACCACGTGACTTTAACTTCTATGAATCATCACATGAGTCAGCCACAGTTAGTGTGCCCAGTCACAGTGCACGTGTACTATGCATGACCTTGCAGGCATAAGCAAGGTAACAATTTGGTGGCTTGGTGTAGCTATTGTGCGTAATGCCTTGACAAAACTGGCATGTGCCCTTGACCATGACCACAAAGTGTACCAAGTGACTTTGACTTCTACGCATCGTAACACGAGTCAGCCATGGTCAGAGTGCCCAATCACAATGCAAATCTAATATGCATTACCTTGCAAGTGTAAACAAGGTCAAAACCCGGTGGCTTGGTGAAGATATTGTGTGCAGTGCATTGACAAAGTTGGCCTGTGAAACTAACCATGACCACAAAGTGAACCAAGTCATTTTAAATATATGAATCATCACATCATCATCATCATCATCATCATCCAAGTACCGTAACCAGCTATGACTAATGACACGAGTCAGCAACGGTCATAGTGCCCAATCATAGTGCACGTGTAATATGCATGACGTTGCAGGTATAAGCAAGGTAAAAACCCGATGGCTTGGTGTGGCTTTTGTGCGCAATGCCTTGACAAAGTTTGCATGTGCAACTGATGATGACCACAAATTTATCCAATTACCTTAAACGTCTATGAATCATGACACGAGTCAGCCACGGTCAGAGTGCCCAATCACAGTGCACGTTCGCTAGACATAAACTTGCAGGTATGAACAATGTAAAAACCTGGTGGCTTGGCATGGCTATTGTGGGCAATTCCCTAAAAAACGTTGGCATGTGCCACTGACCATGACCACAAGTTTATCCAAGTGACATTAACTTCTATGAATCATAACATGAGTCAACCATGGTCAGAGTGCCCAATCACAGTGCACGTGTAGTATGCATGACCTTGCAGGTATAACCAATGTAAAAACCCAGTGGCTTGGCATGGCTATTGTGGGCAATGCCTTGAAAACGTAAGCATGTGCGACTGACCATGACCACAAATTTATCAAAGTGACTTTAAATTCTACGAATTGTAACACGAGTCAGCCACGGTCAGAGTGCCCAATCACACTGCACGTGTGATATGCATGACCTTGCAGGTACAAACAAGGTAAAGAACCGGTGGCTTGGTTTGGCTTTTGTGTGCAATGCCTTGGCAAAGTTGGCCTGTGCAAGTGAGCATGACCACAAATGTATCCAAGTGACATTAACTTCTATTGATCATAACAAGAGTCAGCCACGGTCAGAGTGTCCAAACACCAGTGTTGACCTTGGGCCATCGGACATCGACGCCCATCGATGCCCATCGGTCCATCGACGGACCTGTGTTCAGGGACACCGATGTGACCTCACATGTAGGTGCCTAAAATGGCCACCAAAGCCTAGAAAGCAGTGGTCATGAACACCACAATTAAATTTCTGTCACTTTAAGCATGCCATACTTTCATGCCTTGGTCATAATTTGCAATGTGTCCTGCCTTTGCACTAAACACACCTTCAGACAGCTTGCATTGCACCATTATCAATGAACTGTTGTTGGTTGCATTGTACTACATTAGACGCAACAGAGACGGCCAAACATTCCATGACTACAGTGGAAGGGAGCAGGGATGGAAAATGAAGACAATGTATTAATTGGCATTTGAAAACATCATGGCCATTTTGCAGAGAACATGTCATGCACTAGTAGTTGCTGGTACAACTTCTACTTCTTCGTAGCCTGCTTGCGCTTTGCAGCCTTGCTTGCTGCAGCAATTGCTGCTGCTGCAGAGCGTTTGACTGCTACTGCTTTAGCTGCTTCAGTTGGTGCTTTTCCTCTTCCTACAGCAGCACTGGCAGGGCCAACCCTGGATGCTCCAGTGGATGCCCCTCTGCGTGTTGGTGATGCTGTAACATCCATCACATCTGCCCGTGATCCTGGTGTTTCACCAGCAACACTGGCAGCTGCATCACCCTCCTCACCCTCCTCACCCTCCTCTCCTTCCTGTCCACCTTCACCCCTTTCTCCTGCTCTCTCATCTCCCTTGTCTGCTGCATTAGCCTCCTTCTCTCCTCCGTCACCTTGCTCACTTTCGGCACCCTCGTCCAGGTTCTCCTCCCCCTCACCCTCGTCCTCCTCATTGCCCATCCCCTGTTCCCCAGGTGCATTCTTGGCTGCTGGCTTCTCTCGTGCACGGACACGGACAGGCCGTGCATGTGGAAGTCCTGGCATGTCAGTCATGACACGAACCGACGCCATCACTTCTACAACATCATCTTCTACCTCTGCTGCCTCTTCCTCCTCATCTTCGCCCTCCTCCTCGTCATCACTCTCCATGTCTTACTCCGGCTCACTGAGAACCCCCTCTTCTTCCACGATGTCACCATCGTCCTCACTTCCATCTGCTTCTCCTTCTTCTGCCTCTGCTGCTGCTTCTGCTTCTGCTACTGCTGCTGCCACAAGCCCCCCTGCTGCCTTTCTCCCAATGCGTCCATACTGCTTCCGCAGTCCCACGTTGCACCGTACCAGTAGCTCCAGTGTCTCCACTTTCAGCTTGTTGCGCCTGGCGGTGTGGATGAGCTCGTGCGTGGAAAAAACACGTTCGCATTCAGATGATGAGCATGGCTGTGACAACACCTTCAGTGCAAGATCCCTCAGCACAGGTAGGTGGCACATGTAATTGACATGCCACTCCACCGCAGACATTGTACCACACTGCGCCTTGGCAACCGCAGCGATTGCCTTTGCATTCCTCCGAGGAGTGACCATAGGATCACTCACCACCATCGTCTGTGCCTTCTGGAAAGCCCCTATCTCCTTCATCACCTGATCCTGCTTGTCATCCAGCACCAAGGCCTCAACCACCGTCTGCCACGCCGACAAGGTATTGCTCTCCTTAGAGAGGTCATTGCCGAAATACTCCGGGTGGAGCCGGCGAGCTGCAGCATACAAGGGACAAGACATGTCCATAGACCAACGGGTCTCCAACCTGCACAGCACAAAGTTCACATGACTCTCCGCCACCCTTCTCGGCTTCCTGCCCTTTTTCACAGACAACGACTTCAGCTGCTCATCACAATCCAACAACCCCTCATAGATCTCACCAGCACCCCCACGAGGCTTGTCAGCAACCCTGAGTACGACAGTCAGTGGCTGTAGTAGGTCCTTCAGTTGACGCACCTGCAACCAGAAGACCCTTCTCCTAATGAAACGTCTCACCTCTCGCTTCCTTGACCGAAATGAAGCATCCCTGTGCGAACCAATCATCTTCCAAACATCCAAGCCCACGAATGTCTCGAGCTCATCCCGCAGCTCCAGCACTCTCTCCACCATGGAGAAGACCGAGGCAAAGCGGGTGTCACAGCGCACTTTCAATACCTTCCCTCCCGTCCTCTCCTTCAGCCACGTCCGGGGCATAGCATTGTTCCTGAAAAAGGCCACAATCTTCTCACACCGCCCAATCACACTTGATCCCCAAGCCGACTTGCCCACATCCTTCATGATCAGGTCAATGTTGTGCGCACAGCATCCTTGGAAAAACAGTCGAGGAAACTTCACCCTCAGGTCAGCAAAAGCTTTTTTGTTCACAGAAGCGTTGTCGCAGATGACAGAAACTACCTTCTCCTCCCCAACAATCTCAATTGCAGCCTCAATCATGCTTGCAACATGGTCTGCGTCTCTGGTCAGTCCACTTGCATCACGGGATAAGAGGTGGACAGAACCCATGGCGTTGACAGCCATGGCATTGTAGATCGGTCTGACCTGACGGTCAGACCACTCATCCACAGCTAGACTACAGCCGTATGTGCTCCAACCTTGCTTCAGAGGAGCATATAGCTCCTCCAGTTCCTTGTCTAGTTTTGGAAGTAGGACATCCACTACGGTGGACCTAGCAGGCAGCCAAAAAGCAGCGGTGGTCTTCTTTGCATTTTTCACAACCTCCATGAGCACGGCCTCACGGCAAAAAGAGATGGGTTGGGCAGCAATGGCCATCAGCTTGACAATGCTAAGATGGCAGCGTTCATTGTTTGACTGGTCGGAGTGCTGTACCATGGTTGTCTGCCGGAAGGAGGCCGCTTTGTTGATGTCAAACAAGGGAACCTCACCCTCTAGCCTTGTTGTTGCCGGCTGCCTCTGCTGCTGCTGACCATTCGTTGCTTCATCGTCACTGTCTGGCTCCAGAGTCAAGCCACCCACCGCTGCCTGCTCCGCCTGCTGTTGCTTCTCCCAGAGTTTGATCCACTGCACCGCCTTGTCCTTTGTGCCCCACTCCTTCCCCTCTCCCTTGTACAAACTGACGTTGACCGGCTGCCAGCCAGCAGGGGGCGGGCAGCGCTCCATGCCCAGGACATCTCGGCACAGGGGCGGGGGATGCGGGCACTTGCCGACGTTGGGGTTGTTGCCTGCAAAGTGACCGCGGATGCGGTCACATGTCCCACTGCCTTTCTTCCCACACGAGCCGCAACGCCAGCCTGGATTCTTGGCTTCTGTGGAACACGGCTCAGTGTGCTTGCTGAGCTCTTTGGTGAGGATATCACCACTGAGCGGTTTCTTCTTTGGTGGGTTCCACCTGGCCGCATCGAACTGGCTTGATGCTGCAGAGACATTGGCGGAGCTCCCTGCCTGAGAGCCCATGCTGGACGGCCTCAATAGTTGGCCGGCGACGGCTAACTGTTGAGGCCGACATCGACGAGAAAGGAGGCGTGTAAGTGCCTCCTCTCTGTTGCGCTCTCCATTCGAACCGACAGTCACCGCGACGGCGACAGAGGTCAGGTCGAATCGACAAAGGGCTCGGTTTGACACGACCCTTAGATCGACGGTTTCGATCAAAAGGATCGAAACCGTCGATCCTCCAATGCATCCCACGGCTACGATATCCTCGGAGGAGGATATTGACTGGTGACGAGGTAATGCATGTAGCCATGAAACGGCTATATGTGTTGACGTGTTGCCAGGTTGGTAAAATGCATGGCTGTTATTGGGACGTAGCATATCTCTTAGCCTGTGGACAACATGGATGTTGATGTTATTTGCCATGTGGAGATGCCACATGGCATGCCCATCAGGGCTACTATGCCACATGGCAGGTACACATGTTGAGAACGATACAGTTGTATGAGGATGTGAAAAAAAAATATTTTTCCAAAAAAATGGCCGAGACTCGAACTCGTCGTCGTTGGGATTTTCTGGTAATTCAGGGGTCCCCTGGTGTCTGAGGGGCCGCTGGGTCTCTCGGTCAGCCTGGAGTGCGCGCTGGGTTCCCATCGGCATCGATGGGACATCGATGCGGATCGATGTCCCAATGCCGATGGAGGGGTCCTCCATCGAACACCGAGGACAACTATGCCAAACATAGTGCAGGTGTACTAGGCATGATATTGCAGGTGAGAACAAGGTAGAATAATGGTGGCTCGGTGTGGCTATTGTGCACAATGTCTTGACAAAGTTGGCATGTGCCACTGACTGTGACCACAAACGTATCCAAGTGTCTTTAATTTATACGATTTGTAACACGAGTCAGCCACAGTAAGATGTCGGAATATGAATCTGACAGAGCACAAAACCAGCCCGAGAGAAATTCTCAATAAAGGTTCAGTTTTGGCCAGAACCACCTCGGTCAGCACTCCTCACTAGCCGTTAATGGTCCTCTACCGACCAACGGACTTCCTACCGAGTCATCCCCTAATAAGCGGAATCGCCGCAAGCGCGTCCGGATAGCGCAGAAGAAGCCGTTGCTCATGCCTTTCCTCTGTCCTGCTGTATATATGGAGGATGATCATTCCCTCCTCAATTAACCAGAACAGTTCTGCACATCCTGTTCTCTTTTGGTTCCGCGGCTTCGCCGCCGTGTCCTCACTCTGCTCTCACCCTGCCTTCGCCAACTTTGCCTGCCAGCTCTCGTCTCTTCATCACTTGTGACTCTTCGCTCACTCCTTGTACATCTCTCACCTCACTCCCGTGCTCTCTCACTGCTCCCTGTCTACCTTGAAGCTCCAGTCTCTAACCTCTCTCGAGGCCCTGAGGTTGACTCCCGGGGACTTCTTTTGCCCTACCATTTGAATAAGTCTGCTTGCCCGCTTCTCCATGTCTCCGTGCTTCTGCCTGCTTCTGCTCCTGCCGTCCCCGCTCCTTACATTCCTCTGACATGGTATCGGAGCATCAGGTAACATGACCTGGTGTCCCGTGACGGAGTCATCGCTCTGCCGCCACCTACGCCTCCCTCCTCAAAGCTACACGTCTCCGCCGCCGTTTCCGCCGCCCCGCGCCCCTCCGCTTTGTCAGGAGCTGACTTCAGCAGCATCGCTTAAAGTGATCCTCGCGCTGACACAACGTCTTGTCATCCTACGGACGTGGCTGACTCGTGTTATGACCAATAGAAGTAAAAGTCACTTGGATACATTTGTGGTCATGGTCAGTGGCACATGCCAACTTTGTCAAGGCATTGCGCACAATAGCCACACCGAGCCACCAGTATTCTACCTTGTTTATACCTGTAAGGTCATGCCTAGTGTATCTGCACTGTGATTGGACATTATGACCGTGGCTGACTCGTGTTATGATTCATAGCCATTTGAGGTACTTGGTAAACTTTCTGGTCATGGTCAGTGGCACATGCCAACTTTGTCAAGGCATTGCGCACAATAGCCGTGCCAAGCCACCGGTTGTTTACCTTGTATATACCTGCAAGGTCATGCATATTAGATGTGTACTATGATTGGGCACTTTGATTGTGGCTTACTCGTGTTATTGTTAATATAATTATAAGATACTTGGATACATTTTTGGTCATGGTCAGTGGCACATGCCAACTTTGTCAAGGCATTGCACACAACAGCCACACTGAGCCACCAATCTTCTATCTTGTTTATACTTGTAAGGTCATGCCCACTAAATCTGCACTGTGATTGGACACTCTGACCGTGGCTACGATTCACAGCCGTTTAAGGTACTTGGTAAACTTTGTGGTCATGGTCAGTGGCACATGCCAACCTTGTCAAGGCATTGCGCACAATAGCCGTGCCAAGCCACCGGTTTTTTACCCTTTTTATACCTGCAAGGTCATGCAAATTAGATGTGCACTGTCATTGGACTCTCTGACCATGGCTGACTTGTGTTACGATTCGTAGAAGCTAAAGTCACTTGGTAAACTTTGTGGTCATGGTCAGTGGCACATGCCAACTTTGTCAAGGCATTGCGCAAAATAGCCAAACCGAGCCACCAGTATTCTACCTTGTTTGCACCAGCAAGATCATGCCTAGTATATCTTCACTGTGATTTAACACTCTGACTGTGTCTGACTCGTGTTATGATCAATAGAAGTAAAAGTCACTTGGATACATTTGTGGTCATGGTCAGTGGGACATGCCAACGTTGTCAAGGCATAACGCACAATAGCCACACCGAGCCACCAGTATTATACCCAATCACAGTGCATGTGTAATATGCATGACCTTGCAGGTATCAGCAAGGTAAAACAGTGGTGGCTCAGGGCGGCTATTGTGCGCCATGCCTTGACAAAGTTGGCATATGCCAATGACCATGACCACAAAGTTAACCAAGTGACTTTAACTTCTATGAATCATTACACGAGTCAGCCATGATCAGAGTGTCCAATCATAGTGCAGATGTACTAGGCATGATCTTGCAGGTGCAAACAATGTAGAATACTGGTGGCTCGGTGTGGCTGTTGTGCACAATGCCTTGACAAAGTTGGTATGTGCCACTGACCATGACCACAACGTTTACCAAGTAGCTTTAACTTCTACGCATCGTAACACAAGTCAGCCACGGTCAGAGTGCCCAATCACAGTGCAGGTGTACTATGCATGACTTTGCTGGTATGAACAAGGTAAAAAACCGGTGGCTTGGCACGGCTATTGATAGAATGATGTCTCTATCAAGACAGGACATCTAACGGGTTCATCTCCGGGAGTCTCTGGCTCTTTCGCTCTCGGAAATACCCACCACTCTTAATAACGGTTCAAGCCTCTGCATGAACCACCTCGGTCCCATCACACACGAACTGTTGACGGTGAGAACCGATCAACGGCACGATACCGAGTTATCTCCTAATAAGCGGCCCGACCGCCATCACGTCCGGCTAGTGCACAATAAGCCTTTTCTTTCCCTTTCTGTCTTGTCCCGTCCCTTATAAGGAGGACGTTCATTCCCTCCTAGCTGAACCTGAACAGTTCCACACATCCTGTTGCCTTTCGGTTCCGCAGCGTCGCCGTCGTGTCTTCGCTCTGCTCACCTTCTGCCTGCGTTCACCTCGCCTATCATCTATCGCTTCGCTTCCTCACTTGTGACCTTTCGCTCACATCTGGCACTTCACTCGCTTCGCTCCCGTGCTCTCTCATTGCCCTCTTTCTACCTTGGATCTTGTGTGCCGCGACTCTCTCAAGGTCCTATGACTAACTCCTTGGGACTACTTTGCCTTTCTGCTTCCGTCTTTCTGCTAACTCACTTCTGCATGCCACAGTGCTTCTACTTGCTTCCGCTCCTGCCATCCTCGTGCATTGAATTCTTCTGACATGGTATCAGAGCATCAGGCAACATCACCTTGTGCCCCGTGACCTCGTCATTGCTCCGCCTCCATCACTACATCGCCTCTTGTATCTGCACTCTTCCGTCGCCTCTGCCGTTGCTTTGCACCTCTCCACCTCGGATATAGCTGACATCAGCAACGTTGCCTGGAGTCTTTTTGCGCTGAAGCAAAGCCTCATCATCCTAAGGAAGCCCTGCGCCCATTCCGCGCCCGTGGCCAACAATTGGTGACTTTTTTACAACAGCCGCAAGCAACTCCCGAGCCGCCGCCTGTCGTCAACTTCCCGGAAGCTTCTTGCAGCTCGTCACCTGCTGCCTCTCATCTTCACAAGCACCTCCGTCCTTCTTCTCTCCTCTCATCAGCCTCATCTGCTCCATCTGCCCCATCGACATCAGCCCCCTTGCACTCGTTGTGTCGCACCATGTCCTCGCACCGCCTTCTAGCATCGTCAGCAGCAGCAGTGCAACGCCCGCCGGCAGGACATCGGACACCACCAGTCTTCCTGCTCCCATTGTGAGCCAACTGGGGAACAAACCATCACTCTCTTGACATCAGCGGTCCAGTGTCTCTGCCCTCCGCATGACTTTATGTGCTACAACCAATTCCCTCCAGCAACCAAGACATCGGACACCACCAGTCTTCCTGTCCGCCGGTCTCGGGCCAACTGGGGAACAAGCCGTCACTCTCTTCAAAGCAGAGCCATTTGTTGCCTCACTCGCTCTTCCTAGCACCTCGTCATCCTCTGGCTACACCTCCATCCTCTGCCTCCGTCATCTGCCCTCCGCCCTTGTCATCATCTTCACTCGAGCCTCCTTCGTTGTCTCAATCTCATCTGCCCTACTCGTGTCGCCCTTCGCCTGTCTCTCTAGCTTCATCAACAGCTCGTGTCATCTCGTCTTCTATCACCTCCTCCCAAGTTCCTCGTCAGCAGAATCATCCACGCCGCCTTCCTCATCAGCCTTCATCCGCTGTGCACGTGGTCTCACCCCTGTACCAACTCAGCCATCAGTTGCCTCTGCCTTCTTCTGCTTCACTTCCACATCAGCTCAGCACAAGGATCCGCCCGGTCGCATCGCCCATTTCACGACGACCTGCGCCCACGCCAAAACCTTCCGCTGTGCACGTGGTTTTGCCCCTGCACCCACTCCTCTTTTATCAGCTTTCGCCTCCTCATCATCTGCATCTGCGACCAACACAAGGACCTGCACGAGCTAGCTAACCACTTTGCAGCATCCTGCACCCACGCTGGCAGCAGATTTCTCGCGACGCATTGGCACCTGCCTTCCCCTTGCCGCATTCTATCCCTATATTGCGACAACGCACGTGGTTTTGCCTGTGCACCCATTCATTCATCAGCCGCCTCTGCCTCCTCCTGATCACTTCAATATTATCCGCTCGGAACAAGCATCCGCCCGGTCGCATCACCCGTTGCACGACGACCTGTGCCCACGCCGAAACTTCAGCCTAGCACGAGGTCTCATCCCTGTACCAGCTCCGTTGTTCTGCTTTCCTCCTTCACCTTCCTTCATCGTGTACACGGCACATCGCTCATTCAATATCGACCTGCGCCCCCAAAACCTTCCTTCGCACACGTGGTCTCACCCCTTTTCTCACTTTCCCATTGGTTCTCCCTTTCCTTCACACTCTATTGTCTACCCCTCTCTTTCCTCGCTTACCATGGACAAGCTGACCACTGCGTGGACTGAACTTCCTGTTCTTGGCCCCAAGGCCAGCAGCATCCTCAATTGGTTGGATAGCGTCATTTCATGTGTACAAGTCATCTATATCAATGGGTACGAGGTGGCCACAATGCTGCTTGGCAAATATGACCACCTCCACAGCAACCGGCGTCAGCCCAGGGATACTGATGCCACCTTCACTGCCATCTGGAATCTACTTAGAAAGTTCCTCGGTAGCATCTACCTCCGCATCGAATAGCCAATTGACATTGCAGCTCAGCGATGGTACTCTGTGCTGCAGTATGCATGGATGAGACGCTCCTACTATCTCTGGATCTGTTACGTGGACATTTTCCCCACTCTGCCAGACATCCCCAGGCTCCTCTTCCTTCCAGAGGACGACTAGTGTGACGTCACAGTGACCAACATCGACAAATGGCAGCAAATCTTCTACGAAACGTTGAAACCCTATTACCTCTTCCACTTTCCCACTGTGAGATCGTTTCTGGAGAGACCACTCTGGTGCAGTCCCAACGACCACGACAGCCCCGATGACTTTCAAGCTCAGCTTGCGCTGTTCAACACAGAACTTGGACGCGGGCTTCACACACTTGTTGACCCTCTACTACACTTTCTCCAGGCCAAGCATGACCGTCGCAAGTTATCCCTCATGTGGCATGGCCTTATCACCCAATGTGGTGGGTTGGTCTAGTGTTACTTACTGGGAAACTGGAGAGACTTTGTGTTAATCCTCTCCTGTATATATATGCTCTACATTGTGGCCATGAGTGTACAGGGCCTGCTGACATAGCGAGTGGAGGCGACGCACAGTGAGCGCACGCGCCACCTTTGGACCGGCGACACTCCCGCCTGCTCCACGCGTGCTCGCTTACCTCCTGGCAGCAGTGCCCGGATGAATTCGGTAGCCCGCCGATGCTGGTGTTATCCCACTCATCAAAACCTATACTTAATCCTCTGAATGTGTGAACTGTTATACTGTGGTGACCTAGTTTAGTCATACTTTTGAACTTGGGTTAGTGAGGACCGCACTAGTCTAGGATCCAACTCGTCTTGGGATTGTCTGGTGGTTTTGTGGGACACGAGAGGCACTATGCCCTCGCTTTTTGAGAGTGCGCCAGCGAGCGTCACTCGCTGGCCGACGGGTCGGTTCGCTTAGCGAGCTTCACCCCGTAAGGACTCCCTACTTCGAGTTCTTGCTAAGCCATGGCGTTGTGCTAGGCCGCTAGGTAAACCCACGCCTGTCTTTGAAGATACTTGACCATTTGACTTGCTGATGGTCTCGTTGGATTTGTATTGCAAATCTCATGGTATCAGAGCCATGATCATAGGGTTTGGATAGAGCAGCAGAGGGAAGAATGGGAAAGTAAGGGGCGGAGGTGTGAAATCGCGCAGATCTGAAGATTCACGGCGGCTCAAACCGCCGCAGAAGCAGGTCGCAGCCGCCGCCGTCACGTCCGCAGGGCTGCCGCATCCCTTAGGGGTTCGCGCTGAGGAGCGCGCGAGGGTGCTGAAGAGGAGGGAGAGGCTCGCCGACGCCCTCCCCAAGGGGCCACCTACTGACGAACAGCCTTGGAGAAGCAACGCCGGGCGCAGCCAATGGAAGAAAGGGGAGGGAAGCGACAGGAATCGCCGTGCCTGAAACACAGCAGATTCCTCCACGTGCCTACATCCTAAGTGTGCGAGGTGCTAGTAGTAAGAGGAGTAGAAAGGAAGTGGAGGGGTAGTGAGAGGACCTCCAGCACCTTCACAGCAACGTCAACACAGTCTAGCACTCACAATGAGTGCCTCCGGATCAGTTCCGGGTGGTAGTGGCAACCCCGGCGCTAATCAACCCACAGCCACGTCCGGACCCGTATCGTGGGACGAGTTGAACAAAGTAATGTCCCAAAAGGACCTTACACCGCCGCCGCTAGGAACACGTGACTTCTTGGCATGGAAAGATATTTTTCTTGCTTGGACGGCGGAACACGGCTTAGAGGACCTATACCTCTCACCGCCAACCGATGATGCCGAGGAGCGGGTCCTCCTACGCGCCTTCAACGTACTTGTGCGTACGCTTCCGGATGAACAAGCTTATGCAATCCACCACCTTCGAGGCGCAGCAGCCCACGACAGTTCCGCCCACTGGCTGGACTACCCCGATGGAGCTCCACCCACCGGAGCCGACAGCATCACAGCAACCGTCAGGTCAGAGGCTTGGGCACACGCATGTCACCACCACTCACATTTTTCCCATGCATGAATGGCTGTATGACACTGCTGCCTTGCATCACATATCGCCGCATCGTCAGCTCTTTGCCTCCTTGTATGCTACACCTGATGTTGAAGGGGAGAAGACAGGGTCTGGGGAAGTGCTTGCAGTTGAGGACGTGGACACTGTGGCACTTCAGGCGCCTCGTGGGGTGATATGGCTGACTGGTGTCCTGTTTGTACCCAAACTGAGAGTGAATTTGTTGTCTGGTGGTCAGCTTGATCGTCAAGCTAGTGTGTCCACCGTCATGTAGAAACAACAATGCACTCTTTTTGATGCAACTGATGCTCTGCTGGCTGACGGACTGTTACATGCAGACATGCTCTATCGTGTGACTCTCTTCCCTCTTGTTCCAACGCATTCACAGCGCCCACAGGCGCATGTTGCAACTGTCACGGATGCAAAACACACTGAACTGCTGCATCGTCATCTTGCACACATACACACTGACCTAATTGAAGACATGGTCAGGCATACAGCTGCACGAGGCCTCCACCCAGATGATTGTCCTCATCTGTCCATCCTCCGCCTTCTCCACGTCCTTCGCCATCTTCCATCTTCATCAGCGTTTGCCTCCATCTTTATGTCATCTTCATCTTGATCCGCTGTCTCCTGGCGACCTTGTTATCACTCCTGCCTCCTGCTCCAACTCAACCTCCTCTGCCTTCCTCGCGTCGCCCGTCAGCATCCACATCGTCCACGCCGTCTCCGCCTCGATCGTCCTCATTATCTGCACACGTGGTTCCGCCCATGCACCCACTCAACCATCAGCTTTCTCGGCTTCCTCTTCCATTCAGCATCATCCTCCTGCTCGGCACAAGGATCCGTCCGGTCGCATCGCCCACTTTGCGACGACCTGCGCTCACGCCAAAAACTTCCACAGCGCACGTGGTTCCGCCACTACGCCCTCTCCTCTTTCATCAGCTTCCGTTTGATCATCATCCGCATCTGTGGCCAGCGCAAGGACCTGCACAAGCTCGCTCCACGCTTCGCAGCAGCTTGCACCCACGCCGGCAGCAGATTTCTCACGTCGCGTTGGCACCTGTCTTCCCCTTGCCTGAGTCTACTCTTCTGCTCAGCTGCGCACGTGGTTCTACCCCTACGCCCACTTAGCCATCAGCTCCCTCAGCTTCCTCTTCAAGTCAGCATCGTGCTCCTACTCGGCACAAGGATCCGCCCGATCGCATTGCCCGCTTCACGACGACCTACGTCCATGCCAAAAACCTCCACAGCGCACGTGGTTCCGCCCCTGCGCCCACACCTATTTCATCAATGTCTGCTCCTCATCATCAGCATCTACAACCAGCACAAAGGATCTGCACGAGCTAGCTGTCCTCTTTGCAGCTACCTGCACCCACGCCGGAAGTATATTTCTCGCGGCGCGTTGGCTCTCGCCTTCCCCTTGCCGCATTCTATCCCTCTATCGCAAAGCGCACGTGGTTCCACCCCTGCGCCCACTCCAACAAGCATCCTCCTACTCTTCCACATCCTCCTTCTCAGCATCCTCTCTCATCAAACCAATCTGCCTGATCGCACTTGGCAGTACCCTGCACTCACGCCAAACCTCCTGCATTACTTCTCTTCCACCCTCTCTCCCTTCTTCTCCAACCCCAGCCCCATCTTCAACACGGTGAACCTGCTGTGCTTTGCTTGTGAGCAGACACCAACAACTGCCACGCACCCGCAACGACAAATCATTATGGCAGCACAAGCCCTCAACTGGACACATGTTCCTTTTCTTGATCAGTTGGAGAAAACAGCCACGACTGGTATGGTGGCATCCAAATCAAGACAAAGCACTCTTTTTTTCGTGGGTATCAGCTCTCCTTCTTTGTGGAAGGAGTGTATGACAACCCCGGGTGTCCTCCAAGGGCTTACACAACAACCTTGCAGGATGTCAAAAGGTGCCTACGTGACACCACCCATACTGTCTACCACACGATCATCGACGAAGTATCAACTGTCACAGCAATTTGGCACACCCTTGTGGCAGCAGCATGGAACCCAAATATCTGCAATATGTTCGTCCTCTCCCTCCGTCGAGTGGTCAATCCCCCCATCAGACAGCAACACTTGGATACTGAGGCCCTATTGGCACTAAGAGATTATGTCTTATCGGAATCAGGGGGGCTATCAGAAATATGACTCCGACAAGGTCCCTCTCATACATCCCTCGGATAATCCGAGCATCCATTATCGATTCAGATTCCACCCTGAACCTCCTCGGCGACAGCTGGCCGGTCACGACCGTTCCACCAGAGTCGGGCCGCCCCTTCTAAGCGACCACGTCTCCACGCGTGAGGCTAGCGAATATAAGCCATTGATACCCAGTTTATCCTAATCTATTGTATATAAGGAAGATGTTGATTCTCTCCCTAGATGAACCAGAACAGTTCTATTCATCCTGTTCCATTTGGTTATGCGGCTTCGCCGCCGTATTTCTGCTCTACTCGTCTCTCGCATCCATTGTTTTCGCACACCACTGTATCTTCACGACTCTTTGATTTTCCATCCTCAACCTTTCGCCTCCAACACCTTCCTCACTTCGCTCTCAAGTTCTCTCCTCTGCGCTCTGTCCACCTTGGAGTTTCAGTGCCTCGCGCAATCTCGCGACTCTAGAACTAACTCCTTGTGCCAGCCCTCGCCGCTCTGCTTCCGTCACATCCCTACGTCACTTCTGCCTGGTTCCGTGCCTCTAGTTGCTTCTGCTCGTGCTGTGCTCGCTCATTTTTTTTCTGACAAGGTTGGCATGTGCCACTGACCATGACCACAAAGTTTACCAAGTGACTTTACCTTCTACGAATCATAACGCAAGTCGGCCACGGTCAGAGTACCCAATCACAGTGCACATCTAACATGCATGACCTTGCAGGTATAAACACGGTAAAAAACTGGTGTCTTGGCACGGCTATTGTGCGCAATGCCTTGACAAAGTTGGCATGTGCCCCTGACCATGACCATAAAGTTTACCAAGTACCTTAAACGGCTTTGAATAACATCACGAGTCAGCCACAGTCAGAGTGTCCAATCACAGTGCTGATATACTGGACATGACCTTGCAGGTATAAACAAGGTAGAATACCGGTGGCTCGGTGTGGCTATTGTGCGCAATGCCTTGACAAAGTTGGCATGTGCCACAGACCATGACCAGAAAGCTTACCAAGTACCTTAAACGGCTATGAATCATAACACGAGTCAGCCACGGTCAGAGTGTCCAATCATAGTGCAGATGTACTAGGCATGATATTGCAGGTTCAAACAAGGTAGAATACTGGCGGCTCGGTGTGGCTGTTTTGCGCAATGCATGACAAAGTTGGCATGTGCCACTGACCATGACCACAAAGTTTACCAAGTGACTTTAACCTGTACGAATAGAAACACAAGTCAGCCTCGGTCAGAGTACCCAATCATAGCGTACATCTAACATGCATGACCTTGCACGTATAAACAAGGTAAACAACCGGTGGCTTGGTATGGCTATTGTGCGCAATGCCTTGACAGAGTTGGTATGTGCCACTGACCATGACCACAAAGTTTACCAAGTACATTGAACGGCTATGAATCATAACACAAGACAGCCACGGTCAGAGTGTCCAATCACAGTGCAAGTATATTGGGCATGACATTGCAGGTATAAACAAGGTAGAATACTGGTGGCTCGGTATGGCTATTGTGCGCAATGCCTTGACAAAGTTGGCATGTGCCGCTGACCATAACCGCAAATGCATCAAAGTGGCTTTTACTTCTATTGATCATAACACGAGTCAGCCACGGTCAGAGTGTCCAATCACAGTACAAATGTACTAGGCATGATCTTTCAGGTACAAACAAGGTATAATACTGGTGTCTCGGTGTGGCTATTGTGCGCAATGCCTTGACAAAGGTGGCATGTGCCACTGACCATGACCACAACGGTTACCACGTACCTTAAACGGCTATGAATAAGAACTCAAGTCAGCCACGGTCAGAGTGTCCAATCACAGTGCATATGTACTAGGCATGATCTTGCAGGTGCAAAAAAGGTAGAATACTAGTGGCTTGGTGTGGCTATTGTGCGCAATGCCTTGACAAGGTTGGCATGTGCCACTGACCATGACCACAAATTTTACCAAGTGACTTTAACTTGTACGAATCATAACAGAAGTCAGCCACAGTCAGAGTTCCCAATCACAGTGTACATCTAATATGCATGACCTTGCAGGTACAAACAGGATAAAGAACCGGTGTCTTGGCATGGCTACTGTGCGCAATGCCTTGACGAAGTTGGCATGAGCCACTGACCATGACCACAAAGTTTATCAAGTACCTTAAACGGCTATGAATCATAACACGAGTCAGCCACGGTCAGATTGTCCAGTCACAGTGCAGATATACTGGGCATGGCCTTGCAGGTATAAACAAGGTAGAATACGGGTGGCTTGGAGTGGCTATTGTGTGCAATGCCTTGACAAAGTTGGCATGTGCCACTGACCATGACCACAAATGTATCCAAGTGCCTTTTACTTCTATTGATCATAACACGAGTCAGCCACGGTCAGAGTGTCCAATCGCAGTGCAGATGTACTAGTCATGATCTTGCAGGTACAAACAAGGTAGAATACTGGTGGCTCAGTGTGGCTATTGTGCCTAGACAAAGGTGGCATGTGCCACTGACCATGACCACAACGTTTACCAAGTGACTTTAACTTCTACGAATCAGAACACGAGTCCGCCGTAGTCAGAGTGTCCAATCACAGTGCACATCTAATATGCATGACCTTGCAGGTATAAACAAGGAAAAAAAACCGGTGGCTTGGCACGGCTATTGTGCACAATGCCTTGACAAAGTTGGCATGTGCCACTGACCATGACCACAAGTTTACCAAGTACCTTAAACGGCTATGAATCATAACACGAGTCAGCCACGGTCAAAGTGTCCAATCACATTGCATCTATACTGGGCATGACCTTGCAGGTATAAACAAGGTAGAATACTGGTGGCTCGGTTTGGCTATTGTGTGCAATGCCTTGAAAAAATTGGCATGTCGCACTGACCATGACCACAAATGTATCCAAGTGACTTCTACTTCTATTGATCATGACACAAAAATCCACGGTTATAGTGTCCAATCACAGTGCAGATGTACTAGGCATGATCTTGCAGGTGCAAACAAGGTAGAATACCGGTGGCTCGGTGTGGTTATTGTGCGCAATGCCAAGACAAAGTTGGCATGTGCCACTGACCATGACTACAAATGTATCCGAGTGACTTTTACTTATATTGATCATAACACAAGTCAGCCTTGGTCAGAGTGTCCAAGCACAGTGCAGATGTATTAGGCATGATCTTTCAGGTTCAAACAAGGTAGAATATTGGTGGCTCGGTGTGGCTATTGTGCGCAATGCCTTGACAAAGTTTGGATGTGCCACAGACCATGACCACAAAGTTTACCAAGTACCTTAAATGGCTATGAATCATAATACGAGTCAGCCACAGCCAGAGTCTCCAATCACAGTGCAGATGTACTATTCATGATGTTGCAGGTGCAAAAAAGGTAGAACATAGGTAGCTCGGTGTGGCTATTGTGTGCAATGCCTTGACAAAGTTGGCATGTGCCACTGACCATGACCACAAAGTTCACCAGGTGACATTAACTTCTACGAATTGTAACACGAGTCAGCCACGGTCAGAGTGCCCAATCGCAGTGCACATCAAATATGCATGACCTTACAGGTATAAACAAGGTAAAAGACCGGTGGCTTGGAACGGCTATTGTGCGCAATGCCTTGACAAAGTTGGCATGTTCCACTGACCATGACCACAAAGCTTACCAAGTACCTTAAACGGCTACGAATCATAACACGAGTCAGCCACGGTCAGAGTCCAATCACAGTGCAGATGTACTAGGCATGATCTTGCAGGTGCAAACAAGGTAGAATACAGGTGGCTCGGTGTGGCTATTGTGCGTAATACCTTTACAAAATTGGCATGTGCCACTGACCATGACCACAATGTTTACCAAGTGACTTTAACTTATACGAATCGTAACACGAGTCACCCACAGTCAGAGTGTCCAATCACAGTTCAGATGTACTAGGCATGACCTTGCAGGTATAAACAAGGTCAGAAACCGGTGGCTTGGCACGGCTACTGTGCGCAATACCTTGACAAAGTTGGCATGTGCCACTGACCATGACCACAAAGTCTACCAAGTACCTTGAACGGCTATGAATCTTAACACGAGTCAGCCACGGTCAGAGTGTCCAATCACAGTACAGATATATTAGGCATGACCTTGCAGGTACAAACAAGGTAGAATACTGGTAACGGTGTGACTATTGTGCGCAATGCCTTGACAAAGTTGGCATGTGCCACTGACCATGACCACAAGTGTATCCAAGTGACGTTTTCTTCTACTGATCATAACACAAGTCAGCCACGGTCAGAGTGTCCAGTCACAGTGCAGATGTACTAGAAATGATCTTGCAGGTGCAAACAAGGTAGACTACTGGTGGTTCGATGTGGCTATTGTGCCCAATGCCTTGACAAAGTTGCCATGTGCCACTGACCATGACCACAAAGCTTTCCAAGTACTTTAAAAGGCTATGAATCATAACACGATTCAGCCACGGGCAGAGTGTCCAATCACAGTGCAGATATAATGGGCATGACCTTGCAGGTACAAACAAGTTATAACACTGGTGGCTCGGTGTCGCTATTGTGCGCAATGCCTTGACATAGTTGGCATGTGCCACTGACCATGACCACAAATGTATCCTTTTGACTTTTACTTCTATTGATCATAACACGAGTCAGCCACGGTCAGAGTCTCCAATCACAGTGCAGATGTACTAGGCATAATCTTCCAGGTGCAAACAAGGTAGAATACTGGTCGCTCGGTGTGGCTATTGTGTGCAATGCCTTGACAAAGTTGGCATGTGCCACTGAAAACGACCACAACGTTTACCACGTGACTTTAATTTCTACGAATCGTAACACGAGTCAGCCACAGTCAGAGTGCCCAACCACAGTTCACATGTACTAGGCATGACCTTAGAGGTATAAACAAGGTAAAAGGCCGGTGACTTGGCGCGGCTATTGTGCGCAATACCTTGACAAAGTTGGCATGTGCCACTGACCATGAGCACAAAGATTACCAAGTACCTTAGACGGCTATGAATCATAACACGAGTCAGCCACGGTCAGATTGTCCAGTCACAGTGCAGATATACTGGGCATGGCCTTGCTGGTATAAAGAAGGTAGAATACGGGTGGCTCGGTGTGGCTATTGTGTGCAATGCATTGACAAAGTTGGCATGTGCCACTGACCATGACCACAATTATATCCAAGCGACTTTTACTTCTATTGATCATAATACGAGTCAGCCACGGTCAGAGGGTCCAATCAAAGTGCAGATGTACTAGGCATGATCTTACACGTACAAACAATATAGAATACTGGTGGCTCGGTGTGGCTATTGTGCGCAATGCCTAGACAAAGGTGGCATGTGCCACTGACCATGACCACAACGTTTACCAAGTGACTTTAACTTCTACGAATCGTAACACGGGTCAGCCATGGTCAGAGTGTCCAATCACAGTACACATCATATATGCATGACCTTGCAGGTATAAACAAGGTAAAAACCGGTGGCTTGGAAATCACAGTGCAGATGTACTGGGCATGACCTTACAGGTTTAAACAAGGAAGAATACCTGTGGCTCGGTTTGGCTATTGTGTGCAATGCCTTGACAAAGCTGGCATGTGCCACTGACCATGACCACAAATGTATCCAAGTGACTTTTACTTCTATTGGTCATAACACAAAAAGCCACGGTTAGAGTGTCCAATCACATTGCAGATGTACTAGGCATGATCTTGCAGGAGCAAACAAGCTATAATACTGGTGGCTCGGTGTGGCTATTGTGCGCAATGCCTGGACAAAGTTGGCATGTGCCACTGACCATGACCACCAAGTTTACCAAGTACCTTAAACGGCTATGAATCATAACACGAGTCAGCCACGGTCAGAGTGTCCAATCCCAGTGTAGATATACTGGGCATGACCTTGCAGGTATAATCAAGGTAGAATACTGGTGGCTTGGTGTGGTTATTGTGCGCAATGCCTTGACAAAGTTGGCATGTGCCACTGACCATGACCACAAAGTTCACCACGTGACTTGAACTTCTACGAATCGTAACACGAGTCAGCCACGGTCAGAGTGCCCAATCACAGTGCACATCTAATATGCATTACCTTACAGGTATAAACAAGGTACAAAACCGGTGGCTTGGCACGGCTATTTTGCGCAATGCCTTGACAAAGTTGGCATGTGCCACTGACCATGACCACAAAGTTTACCAAGTACCTTAAACGGGTATGAATCATAACACAAGTCAGCCACGGTCAGAGTGTGCAATCACAATGCAGATGTACTATGCATGATCTTGCAGGTGCAAAATAGGTAGAATACATGTGGCTCGGTGTGGCTATTGTGCGTAATGCATTAACAAAGTTGGCATGTGCCACTTACCATGACCACAATGTTTACCAAGTGACTTTAACTTATACGAATCGTAACACGAGTCAGCCACAGTCAGAGTGTCCAATCACAGTTGAGATGTTCTAGGCATGACCTTGCAGGTACAAACAAGGCCAAAAACCGGTGGCTTGGCACGGCTACTGTGCGCAATACCTTGACAAAGTTGGCATGTGCCACTGACCATGACCACAAAGTCTACCAAGTACCTTAAACGGCTATGAATCTTAACACGAGTCAGCCACGGTCAGTGTTGTCAGAAATTAAAGAAGAGAAACCAGCGCGAAGACCGGAGCACATCCAAACACCAACAACAAAAGAGCCGCACGAATCTCATCGGATACGGACAACTAAGAGTCGTGCACCGACACCATCATATCCTGAAGTCTCGGAGGAACCCGACGAATTGCGCTCTGGCGAAACCATTGCAACAGGTCCCTCGAAGAACACAAACTAGCGCTTCCACCTCGCAGGGGTCCTAGCAAAGCCAAGCAACACTACTTCAAGGTAGCTTAGATCAATATACAATTACTTCCGCTATTCTATCAATCAGTCATTTTCCTTCATCACTCTCGCAGCTGCCATCGCTTCCATCCTCGGTCAACTGCCTGTCCCGCATCGCTCACCTCCAGAACTTTTTACTGCCAACCTGCTCAACTCATAACTCATGTCAAGCAGCACCACGAGCCTTCCCGTGTCGCACTCTTCCCCTCTCAAAATCCTGACATGGTATCAGAGCACTAGGTTTCCAGCCCTGGTCGACAGGCCACCATGATTCCAGTGATCTTCTTCACAGTGGCAACTGTGGTTGTTTGCCTCCTTCCACCTCGCGCCGCACCCAACAATATCAATACGGGCAATGACTCCGCACCGAAGTCCTCCATTCTCGATGTCGCACAGGTTTCCATTAAAGATGGAGAACTGCCCCCACTGACTCTTCTCGCAACATCTGACTCCCTCTATATTGAACAAGTTCTTGACTCAGGGTGTGTCATTCATGCTCTCAAAGATGCTGACGTCACCACACCACTGGCAACACCAGTAACCATCACCGGTGCTACCAAAGGCATGACATCACTCTGTCGCTACTCCCCTACTCTCACATCTCTGGCAACACCAAGTGGACAGATCTGGGGTTACCATATCCCTCACCTACGACACAATCTCCTCTCTGTTCATCAACTCCAAAAGCAAGGCGTAAACATCTTCTTCCTCGCCTATGGTTCAGAAGCCCAACTGACGACATCTGATAACAAACCGCTGGCAACCTTCACAGTTTGCAACAACCTCTATCGACTGCAGATTCCTTGCACAACAGCAATCTTTGCTGTTGAAGCTGACACTCAACCCTCCACCTGTGACTGCCGCAGCCTCTCACGTCTTCTACTCCTGCATCATCACCGCCTTAGTCATCCAAATTCCAACGCACTTCTCCGTCTTCTGGCCAAATATATGGTAAAAGGCCTGCCACTGCTCTCCCCACTAACTCATCTTGTAGGACCACCTTGCACTGCCTACAGTCTTGGGAAATTAAAAGCTTCCCCACATCCTCCACGAGCCGCTCGAGCAGCAAGACCTCTCGACGTCCTCCACATGGATCTTGTGGGACCAATTCGTCCCACCTCCCTTCATGGCTATGAGTACTTCCTTACTATTGTGGATGACCACTCTTGCTTCGGCGCCACAATTCCTCTCAAGTCTAAAGCCGATCCCAAGCCTGCTTTCATCAAGTGGTCAAAGTATCAGATGAGCCGNTTCATTCCTGGCAAAACACGGCATTGGGCATGAGACGAGTGTCCCAGAAGCTCCTGAGCAGAACGGAGTGGCAGAAAGATGGAATGGTGTCCTGGTCGCTCTCACGCACACCCTACTTGTGCATGCTGGAGCACCAGAAACCTTCTGGACCTATGCACTCCGCTATGCCACCCGGGTACACAACTACTATCGAGGCAAGCATCTTCCAGACGTCACCCCATCAGACCTTTGGCTGGGATACAAGCCAGATGTCTCCAAAATTTGAGTCTGGGGTTCAACATCCTACGTCCTACTGAACAAAACTGACAGAGCTCAAGCGCATCTCTCCAAAATTGGGCCACAAGCCTCGTGCCGCATGTTCGTGGGATTTGCCCTCAACTCCCCTGGGTACTTATTCTACGAGCTCGACCTCAACCGAGAAACCTGCAGCATAGATGTCCATTTCGATGAAATTACTCCCATTCTTCCGGCAATTGGCGCCAATCTCCACTACTCCTCTCACCTGGACCCTCTTTCCAGAACGAGCTACAGTACCCACAACTCCAGCTACCTTACCTCCAGCAGTCACTCCTGCCACACCAGCAACTCCTCCAACAGCGTCCACTCCACCAACCCTCTCTCCTACACATACACCCACACAACCACGACCAACAACACTGCCACCACTCACTCCTCTCACTCCTTATGACGACTTTGAAACCGTCTCAGAACATTTGCCAACATTCGGACGACCACTTCCCTCAGTAGCAGTAGCCCCTCCTCCAGCCGCAGCAGCACCAGCACCAACAACAACAACAGCAGACACAGAAGAAAATACAGCGGCCACAGCATATGGGGCGTCAGTCCCGAGAATGACACCTACAGCAAAACCGGTGCTCCGACGGTCTACCAGAAACAGAACTGCAGCCTCGCTCATCACCCTGACCGACACAGATGGAGACCTTGACATCCAGGAAGATCGTCAGGTGGAGCTTCTTCGAACCTCCTTCCTGCCCTCCTGGATTACAGCTGGAGACAACCTCAACTCTCGTCGACGACCAAATCCTCCGATGAATCCTCGACGACGACGTTATCCTCGCCTTCCTCTACTCAGCACCACCATTACCACAGCTCCCATTGCCACCCCCAGCACATATACGGAAGCTGTAAATGGGCCCCAAGCAGACCAATGGCAAGTCGCCGTTGCCAATGAACTGGCCTCCTTCAAGGCCACCTCCACCTACACTGATGTACCTTGGCCAGCCTACACCAATGTGGTCGCAGGAAAATGGGTCTTCCATTTCAAGACTCATTTGGGGAAACCACCAGAATTCAAAGCTCGCTACGTGGCAAAGGGATTCTCACAGCGATGTGGCGTGGACTTCTTTGATACCTTCTCACGCACTGCCAAGCTGACCACCCTACGAGTCCTCCTACACATTGCACCCACTAAAGACATGGAACTACATGCCATGGACGTGTCCACAGCCTTTCTTCAAGGAGATCTGAACAAAACCATCTACCTGGCGTGCCTGGAAGGCTACACACCAGACCAGCCCAACACTGTTTGGAAGCTGCATCGCCCAGTCTATGGGCTCAAACAGTCTCCTCGAGAATGGCATGCGAAACTCCGAGCAACTCTCCTTGACCTGGGACTCACATTTTCCACTGCTGCTCCCAGCCTGTTCCTCCGCTCCCAACCAGATGAACAGACCTACATTCTGTTCTATGTGGACGATCTCGCTCTCATCTCCAACAATCCCAGTGCTCTCCAGGATCTGAAGTAAACACTCCTGAGGCGTTTTACCATGAAAGATCTTGGAGAACTAACCCATTATCTTGGAATTGATATCAAGAGGGATCGGGAGAAGCGACCCATCACTCTGTCCCAAGAACCCTACATTGCCTTACTCCTGAAGCATTTTGGGCTTGAGAACAGCAACAGAGCTCCAACCCCCATGACAGTGGACCACAAGCTTACCTCGCCAGCATACGCAGTCTCATCGCCTTCTCCAAAACCCTATCCTAAACTGGTGGGATCACTGATGTATGCTATGGTCTGCACTCGCCCTGACCTTGCCTTCCCTCTCTGTGTCCTGTCACAATACGTTGGAGACGGAAACCACAGTGACCAGCACTGGAAGGCAGCTAAGCGAGTCCTGAGGTACCTAGGTGAGACTGCCTCCTTCTAGCTTGAGCTGGGAGGAACTCAGCCGATAACATTGGAAGGATACAGCGACTCCTCCTGGGCAGATGATGAAGCCAACCGAAAATTGTCACAAGGATACGGCTTTCACCTTGGCTCTGGACTGTTCAGCTGGCGATCCACCAGGTCCTCTACTGTTTTGCTTTCATCCTGCGAAGCAGAACTGTATGCAGGTACCATGGCTGCCCAAGAAGCCATTGGTTAAAAGACCTGCTACAAGACCTTGGATATCCGCAACCACTCCCAGTCCTATGGTGTGACAATCGAAGCACCATCGCCCTCACAGAGAATCCAGTCTACCATGGACAAACCAAGCACATTGAGCTGCGCTACATCTTCATCGGGGAGAAGGTGCAGGCAAAAGAACTCTTGGTTTAGCATGTAGCCTCAAAGGCCAACAGGGCTGACATCTTCACAAAAGTCCTAGACCAGGCGCAACATGCGACCCTGGTATATCTTCAAGGTCTCAGGACCAGAGACACCTGAGGCTTCCATGCTGGTTTCCCTTCACGAGAGGTATCAGAAATAAAAGAAGAGAAACCAGCGCGAAGACCGGAGCACATCTAAACACCAACAACAAAAGAGCCGCATGAATCTCAACGGATACGCACAACCAAGAGTCTCGGAGGAACCCAACGAATTGCGCTCCGGTGAAACCATCGCAACACGTCCCTCAAAGAACACGAACTAGCGCTTCCACCTCACAGGGATCCTAGCAAAGCCAAGAAACACTACTTTAAGGTAGCTTAGATCAATGTATGATTGCGTCCGCTATTCTATCAATCAATCATTTTCCTTCATCACTCTCGCAGCTGCCATCGCTTCCATCCTCGGTCAACTGCCTGTCTTGCATCGCTCACCTCCAGAACTTGTTACCGCCAACATGCTCAACTCATAACTTGTGTCAAGCAGCGCCACGAGCCTTCCCGTGTTGCACTCTTCCCCTCTCAAATTCCTGACAAGTGTGTCCAATCATAGTACAAGTTTACTGGGCATGACCTTGCAGGTACAAACAAGGTAGAATACTGGTAATGGTGTGACTATTGTGCGCAATGCCTTGACAATGTTGGCATGTGCCACTGACCATGACCACAAATGTATTCAAGTGACATTTACTTCCACAGCTCATAACACAAGTCAGCCACGGTCAGAGTGTCTAATCACAGTGCATATGTACTAAGCATGATCTTGCAGGTGCAAACAAGGTAGACTTCTGCTGGCTCGGTGTGTCTATTGTGCGCAATGCCTTGACAAAGTTGGCATGTGCCACTGACCATGACCACAAAGTTTAACATGTTCCATAAACGGCTATGAACCATAACACAAGTCAGCCACGGTCTGAGTGTCCAATCACAGTGCCAATATACGAGGCATGACCTTGCATGTATAATCAAGGTAGAATACTGGTGGCTCGGTGTGGCTATTATGCGCAATGTCTTGACAAAGTTGGCATGTGCCACAGACCATGCCCACTAATGTATCCAAGTGACTTTTACTTCTACTGATCATAACACGAGTCAGCCACGGTGAGAGTGTCCAATCACAGTGCAGATGTACTAGGCATGACCTTACAGGTGCAAGCAAGGTAAAATACTGGTGGCTCGGTGTGACTATTGTGCGTAATGCCTTGACAAAGTTGGCATGTGCCACTGACCATGACCACAATGTTTACCAAGTGACTTTAACTTATACGAATCGTAACACGAGTCAGCCGCAGTCAGAGTGCCCAATCACAGTTCAGATGTACTAGGCATGACCTTGCAGGTATAAAGAAGGTCACAAACTGGTGGCTTGGCACGGATACTATGCGCAATGCCTTTACAAAGTTGATATGTGCCACTGAACATGACCACAAAGTCTACCAAGTACCTTAAATGGCTATGCATATTAATACTGCCATGGTCAGAGTGTCCAATCATAGTGCTGGTATACTGGGCATGACCTTGCAGGTACAAGCAAGGTAAGATACTGGTAACGGTGTGGCTATTGTGCGCAATGCCTTGACAAAGTTGGCACGTGCCACTGACCATGACCACAAGTGTATCTAAGTGACTTTTACTTCTACAGATCATAACACAAGTCAGCCACGACCAGAGTGTCCTATCACAGTGCAGATGTACTAGGCATGATCTTACAGGTGAAAACAAGGTAGAATACTGGTGGCTCGGTGTGGCTATTGTGTCAATGTCTTGACAAAGTTGGCACGTGCCACTGACCATGACCACAAAGTTTTCCAAGTACCTTAAGCGGCTATGAATCATAACATGATTCAGCCACGGTCAGAGTGTCCAATCACAGTGCAGATATAATGGGCATTACCTTGCAGGTACAAACAAGTTAGAATACTGGTAGCTCGGTGTGGCTATTGTGCGCAATGCCTTGACATAGTTAGCATGTGCCACTGACCATGACCACAAATGTATCCTAGTGACTTTTACTTCTATTGATCATAACACGAGTCAGCCACGGTCAGAGTCTCCAATCACAGTGCAGATGTACTAGGCATGATCTTCCAGGTGCAAACAAGGTAGAATACTGGTGGTTCGGTGTGGCTATTGTGTGCAATGCCTTGACAAATTTGGCATGTGCCACTGAAAATGACCACAAAGTTTACCACGTGACTTTCATTCCTACGAATTGTAACACGAGTCAGCCACGGTAAGAGTGTCCAATCACATTGCACATCTAATATGCATGACCTTATAGGTATAAACAAGGTAAAAAACTGCTGGCTTGGCACGGCTGTTGTGCGAACTGCCTTGACAGAGTTGGCACATGCCACTGACCATGACCACAACGTTTACCAAGTACCTTAAACGGCTATGAATCATAACATGAGCCAGCCACGGTCAGAGTGTCCAATCACAGTGCAAATGTACTAGGCATGATCTTGCAGGTTCAAAAAAGGTAGAATACTGGTGGCTTGGTGTGGCTATTGTGCACAATGCTTTGACAAAGTTGGCATGTGCCACTGACCATGACCACAAAGTTTACCAAGTGACTTTAAATTCTACGAATCGTAACACGGGTCAGCCACAGTCATAGTGCCCAATCAGAGTTCAGATGTACTAGGCATGACCTTACAGGTACAAACAAGGTAAAAAGCCGGTGGCTTGGCATGGCTATTGTGCGCAATACGTTGACAAAGTTGGCATGTGCCACTGACCATTACCACAAAGTTTACCAAGTACCTTAGACGGCTATGAATCATAACACGAGTCAGCCACGGTCAGATTGTCCAGTCACAGTGCAGATATACTGGGCATGGCCTTGCTGGTATAAGCAAGGTAGAATATGGGTGGCTCGGTGTGGCTATTGTGTGCAATGCATTGACAAAGTTGGCATGTGTTACTGACCATGACAACAAATATATCCAAGTGAATTTTACTTCTATTGATCATAACACGAGTCAGTCACGGTCAGAGGGTCCAATCAAAGTGCAGATGTACTAGGCATGATCTTACAGGTACAAACAAGATAGAAAACTGGTGGCTCGGTGTGGCTATTGTGCGCAATGCCCAGACAAAGGTGGCATGTGCCACTGACCATTACCACAACGTTTACCGAGTGACTTTAACTTCTACGAATCGTAACACGAGTCAGCCATGGTCAGAGTGTCCAATCACATAACACATCCTATATGCATGATCTTGTCGGTATAAAGAAGGTAAATACCGGTAGCTTGGCACGGCTATTGTGCGCAATGCCTTGACAAAGTTGGCATGTGCAACAGACCATGACCACAAGTTTACCAAGTACCTTGGACAAATATGAATCATAACACGAGTCAGCCACGGTCAGAGTGTCCAGTCACAGTGCAGATGTACTGGGCATGACCTTACAGGTATAAACAAGGTAGAATACATGTGGCTCGGTTTGGCTATTGTGTGCAATGCCTTGACAAAGTTGGCATGTGCCACTGACCATGACCACAAA